>CM056172.1:50270816-50340375 GCA_029691765.1 Entomobrya proxima
TAGATTGTGCTGGGGTTTTCACTGAATTCACCTTGGAGTTGCCCTTCAAAACTTTTGTTTCAATATCTCGGATCTCTGGCAATGCTTGGCTTTTCCTGAATAAATTTTTTCGTAGCAATCTTTCCGAAAATTTAAGGTCATCGCAAATAGAAATATTTAAATGAAGACATTTAAGTTTGTAACAATTTCGAAAAATTAGTCTTTTCTGTTCCACTTTTGCTAACCGCACCAAACACACGGATCGAGGGGAATTTCCACTTCTAACAATTTTGATTTGTTCAATATCAATTGGAATTTGCAAATGTCTCAAGAATGATGTAACCACACTTGTATTATCACATTGTTTGGTAAACGTCAAGCCGTAAATAACAATGCTTCGTTTTCTGTTCTCCTCGTCTTTATTTGTCTGGTCCAAAAAATCACCAATCATATTGACCTGTTTTTGAATGTCTTCCTTAACTATTGCTATATTTTTCAGTGTATCGGGTTTACTTGAACGATTTAACTCATTGTGACAAGTTAGTTTAGCAGCCAAAATTGCAATTTTTTCGTATAACTGCTGAATTTTAACTTCAATTCGATTTAAAATTTGCTGTATAAAGCTCTCGCTTTGCTCCAACTTCACAAGCTTTTTTCGAAAAGCCATTTTAACAAAACCGGTTTGACGAGACCAATCTGCTTGCAACCTTTCTGGTCCAAAGCTAGATCAAGACTTAATCTCCAAATTCTCCGAAGAGTCAAAAATTAATCATCACTCTGCAGAAAAATGATTTTTTCCGGGAAATGTATTATTTTTGTCATTTTTTAAAAATTTAACAGTCATTAGCATACCAAATATTAGATGCAAACTTTTGTTATGCAAGGAAACTTCAGTCTCTGACTGGACGTCAGAACTAGCACTACAAGTAGGATGGGTAATACCGAATCTGATTTAGGTTTTGAGTGTGTAGAGCTCATTGCAAAACGATTAAAGCGGAAAGGAGTACTAACTTTTGTGGAAGATTTTTCATTCCATTGGAGAACAAAGGACATACTTCCAAAAGTTGTGAAACGATTGATTACTATTGCGCAAATAGCAGTAGTTGCGGTGCTATATTTAAAAAAGTGATTTTGTAGATATCGAGTTTCATGTACATCGTATTTCATTGTATGTAAACATATCTCTTCGAGTACGGTTGTACTTCTTCTGGTTTTTGGAGTCTTATTTTTCATGTATGTTCTCGCTCTTGCTGTTATACAAAATAAATTCGGGATGACGTCTGAAACGATGACAGGTGGATTAGGTATTAAAAGTGCACCAGGTCGTCAGAAGAAGTGTAGTAGTGCATTGAAGAAAGACTGATAAACACATTGGTTGTAATGTAACAAGAATCTTAATTTTGAAAAAAATGACAAAAATAATTCATTTCCCGGAAAAAATCATTTTTCTGCAGAGTGATGATTAATTTTTGACTTTTCAGAGAGTTTGCCTAGAATTTCCGGGAAAGCAACGATTTTATCCTGACAAATAAAATATTGCCTTTGATATTTTGCTTAAATTGGACAAACACCAATTATCAGAATTTAAATCCGTAAAATGTATACAGAAATTTTGACAATTAATAAACATTTTACATACATAAACAAACATATGTATTACAAATTCTCGCAACCTGCCTTCACAGAATTTGTTTAGCATCAAGCCAACACTTCAAATTTGTACTCGCTGTCGGCGTTTTAGCGTGTTGTAAATTTTGTTGCAATGCAACGTCAATGGTTTACAGCACTTATAATAATATTGCGTAAATGCTTGGAAATTATGATTTTTGAAAAATCGTGACAAAAACGACAGAAAATTTGTATTTTTGCATAGTTTTGCAAATATCAGCTTATGCAATGTATTTATGTACTGATCGTGAAATAACGTTTGGTTAAATCTAGTAGACAAACTTGAAAATTAAATAATACTGTTTTTCCTCGTAAAACAAATGAAAGTTCTACGAAAGTCAATTTGAGATCTACGATTTTTTAAAAATGATCCAACAAATGCTGCATTACCTGCTTCAAGGTTAGAAAATTTTGTTTACTAAACTCATTGAATAAAATGTGTCCAGCAGTGCAAATGTTTATGCGTGTATCGGTATGCGATTGCTTATAAACCAATATAAACATGCCTCAGCAAAAGTTACATTAAAACTTACAAATGAAAAAATACCTTGCACACGAGCATCATAAGTTTATTAAAAAAAGTAGATTTTGTTGGGAAAACATATTGTTGAAACAATAATGTTTTGCCGTATACCAGTATGACACAACCCATTACAGCTGCGTTCGTCAACGTTGTGAGCAGTCCACAATAAAAAATTCGTTTTAAGCCACTAAGTCAGACATTGGCTTGACAAGATGAATTCCTATTAATTTTCTTCAGTTTCAGTCAAAGTTTATATAAAAACACTACCAAGCTTCTAGCTAAATATGCGTTTATATTGAGCGTTAACAAACAAAAGTAGTACTTCCGTTTTGATTGCAAAATATCGTGAACGAGTCGCTTGTAATCAATTCAAATTCCGTCTGTATTATGTCTGGGTTATCGAGGGTGATATACGTATTTTATATTATGAATGACATATTGTATAGTGATGCGAAATGCAATATTCAGTGCAAAAGACCTGCAAGGTATAACATAACCTAAATTGTGGTCTTTGAATCAAATTGATGAGTTCAAAACCATTGCCAGACTTTCAAATTTCATAATATCAGAGCATACGACTTAATGTAGTGCAAAACAAAACTGAACCGACACTGACAAATCCAGTGAAAATGGATTATTAAGTAAGTTCTTTGAAAATCGTCGGGTAAAAAGTAAAAAAAGGCTTTCAATCGATCAAATATGCGGGGTTATGTAAGACACGTAATAGAATTCAGCACTTTCCTGTAGCTTTGTAAAACGAGTATTTATTGCAATTTTCAAATGCAACGAATAACTACTGTTGTGTTGACTTTTTGCTATTGAAAGAGAAACAACTCGCAACATATTGATTCAATGACTTGCAAAATATGAAGCCATGGGCAGACATATGCATCGATATGTTTACTGAATTCAGAGACAGTGGTAGGTTTTCTATTCTCGTCTCCAGATTTCTGTGCATATGATGTTGTTGCATAATGAATGGAAAATCAACTTAATCAATACTGAAATACTATATTTTATTTCTAAATTTACCAAAAGCACTCTCGCTTCACACGAGTTTACTGCAAATAAGCCATTCGAATTTTGCACTACTAGAACAAAATGCTTGCTTCACGTTTAAGTTTGTGGGAAATCCACACGGTTTTTTTCGGTGGGAAATGCAAATTCTTCTACGTTAAATCTGTGCACTTGGTTACGTACTTTGTGAGCCTTAAGTAGTAACAAGTTTGGCGAAATAAATTTCTGTGAACTTTTATTTGTACAACTTACATTTTGAATGTTTAGAACATTTTACTAATTTTATATACATCTTATATGTTCCTGCAATTCAGGCAATGCTAAATGCTTTTACATTTTTGTTATAACTTGTAAACCAGCTATATACTGGTATAAGTACAGTGCTTAATATATAGGTCCTCATTTGGATTTGGTGCTTTATTCAGACTAGGATTCAGACAATGAACATTGATTATTGATATCTGTAGTAAATTCAAGAAGCTTCTTTTTTATACTACATTTTATAATATAAGCTACGTACTGATTTGAAAGTACAATTTAGGAATTTATAAGAGAGCAAAGTAAACTATGCTCTACTAAATTCGTATGGATGAGTTACTTAACAGTTCATCAAAATCAGTAAATTTTGTTGTCTTAAACTGTTGTTATGTTCGTTGTTGTTAATGTAAAGTTAAGGGATAAAAACTCAGATTTTATTATGGCAGAAAACTACTTTAGGTATTTTATTCTTTAAAGGATAGTGTGTGTGTACGCGCGTAACAGGCTACTGATAAAAGTAATAGATTTACATCGTAGTATTTATAGTAACTAGTAATAAGCCCGTTTTGCCATCAAAACAAAATACAATTTGATGGCAATCTAGAGCTAAACACATATAGCAAAGCTTTTAAATCATGTATGGAAACCATTTTCGATAACTCTACAGAGGCATCAGCTAATTCAACTTAAAATTTAATTGAATTATCCAGGGCAAGCGGCGAGGACGCACCTCTGTGTGTTGCCCCACTGGCCTTACCAGTCTTCTGGTAAGGCACTGGCGGTACATTTACAAAAGCCACCGCTGGCTTCAAGCACAGAAGCTGCTATTCGTTGGCTGCTAAACTTTCAGACGTCTTTGTGGGATCTGTAGCAAACAAACGAAAGCAGCCACTGGCTTCAAATCAGAATATCTCTCGGTATACTACGTTCTTTGTGAATACCTTCTCTGAATCTTTCATCAGTCTTCTCTGATCTGGTGTTTCGAATATCTTTACCCTTACATCTTCAAATCGCTTCACTCTCGAAAAGGCAACATACAGTTGACCATGTCTAAATACTGGATCAGGCAAATAAATGCCAACGTTTTCTAATGTCTGGCCTTGTGACTTATTTATAGTCAGAGCAAAGGCAACTTTCACAGGAAACTGTCTTGTCAGTTTAAACGGCAAATCAGTGTCCGATGGTGAGAGATCAATTCGTGGAATCATTACTTCTTTTCCTTCGGAAGAGCCAGTTAGCACTTCGGCTTTTATTAAGTTTTGTTGTAGCCCAATAACGATCAGTCTTGGTCCGTTACATAGTCCCTCTTTTGTATTCAAATTTCGTAAAAACATAATCACACATCCAATTTTTCATTTCAGTTTTTGAGGAGGCAACCCGGAAGGTGTTATGCTGTTTACAAACTCTATCGGGAAATCAGTGTTCTCTTGATTTTCTTTTCCTTTAATTTCAATTTTGTCGATACCTAAGTAGTTGTGTTCTGCGGAATCGATCAGTTTCAAAATATCATCATTTATTCTATCAACGCTTTCATTCTTTGGGCATAGTATTGCGCGCTTTGACATAGATTTGACATTCTCAATGGTAATATTGTCTCCATATAATTCAGTTACGATTGATTCGGTACATAATACTCTTTGAGGCACCTCGATAACATCTTCTCTAAGTCCGTCTGCATTTCCGAGCAAACCATCCCCAAGTTTCAACAACCATTCACTGTAGTCAGGATCTTCTGATCTCATGTAGTTTTTAAACTCAACGTTTCAAACTTATTCCACATGTTGCAGTAATTTAAACTGCTCTGAACAATTGCAGCTTGCAAGGCATGAGGAACAATGGCAAGACATTGTCGAAAATCACCTCCAAGTAAAATCATCTTTTCTCCAAATGCAATGTCTTTTACACCAGTTACATCTCGTAAAAATCTGTCTTTTGCATCCATTGCGTGACAAAGGGCCATTGTACATTCATCAATGATTATTAAAACTACATGTCGAATCATATCGGCAGCTGGAGAACTCGGACTTATTCTTGACACAGTTTTTTCATTAATTGGAATTCTTTAACTTGAACAATGAGTGGAAAGTTCTTCCTCCTTCCAGGAAGTTAGCAGCAGGCAAAACAGTGTGCTTTTTACCTCTAAGGTAATGCAGCAACGTTTCGTATAAATACGTTTTTCCACTTCCACCTGGACCATCAAGAAAAAAACAATTTGCTTGAGGAGACGTTTTGCCAACTGCATTGATTATTCTATCAAATGCGTGTCTTTGGTCCGTATTAAGAGTTTGAATCATTGCATCTGCTTTTTGGCTCTCAGCTACTGTGTCATATGCATCATTGCATATGTCAGGCAAATTAGATTTTGGTTCTCTTAAACCAATAACATTTCTTAACTTAACTTAACTTTTCAAATCTTTTAGTGCATAATCCTCGCAATCTTTGCAATCTCCAATTCGTTGATGTTGTCGGTGGCAAATATCTTCAGTAAAATCAGTTATATTTTCATTCCACAATTTAGCAGGATCCGAAGGAGAACAGTATGCACATATGTATGCAAAGATTTGACGAAGCTGAGCTGGCATTTGACAGGCTATAGCATCAATCAATGTGTTTTGCCCTATGCTATCATCAGCTAATAATCCGTTTGCCTGTGCTGCTTCTCTAAATGTTTCATATACAACAATTGTGTTGGTAGGTGTTCAAAACTTATTGCAACTTTCACGTGAAGAAGTAAAAAGTAGTCTCAAATAGAATCTTTCAGGTTCCTTTGGACTCACGGTAAACATTCTTACAATTTTGTTAAAACCCCTTTCTCTAATTTTCCATTTTCTGTCGGTTTTTAGCCATGTATAATCCAGCGGAATTTGCCGGTAATAGTATTTTCTTGCTTCAGGATCAGATGCATTTAGTAAAAACCAACCGGTCAATGTTGTGTTTTTACCTTCAGCCATTTCGACAGCTTTTTCAATGGAATTCTCTTCCGCCGTAGAATTGGAATTATCATTTACTTTAATTACGACAAATTGTTCACCGGGAAGATGAACCGCAAGTCTTTCTACAGAATGTGATTTATCATGCATATCATATCCGAAAATTCTCCAGCAACCTTCTGGTGCACTCACATATCTAGAGGAAAGTTTTTCTTGCATTTGTCGCATCTCATATAATTTTGGGTTATTTTCTCTATCGGGAATTTCAGCTCTGATTACTTTGTCAATTTTCTCCGTAGTATTTGAATTCGCATCCGCATCTAATATGAGCAAGATATGTGCATGTGGTAGACCACGTTTCTGAAACTCAAGGGTGTAAACATAAGCGATTACTTTTCCAAAAATTCCTCCCTTTGGGTTGACAGTTTCACTCATAAGTTGTTTAAGTTATCTGGTCCATTCTCTGCACTTTGCCAGGGTTCCAAATTCTCTTGAATTTCTGTCCACTTCGGGTTGCATGTCATTGTTACAAAAAGATCTGGCTTTCCATGCTGCATGACAGTTGCCATCGCATCTTGATAGCATTGCTGCATATACCTAGGGCCACCTTGAAATGTAGATGGTAAGATAACAGGGGTTCCATCATTTTTTCCCTGTGCATCTGCATCAGTGGCAATATAGTCTTGTAGACCTCTCAAAGAATCCCCACGTAGCTCAATTTGATTATTCTTAATATAGCTGAGCCTATTTGCTTTCATCTTTACGTAGGCATCATGTTGCGTCAAACGTCCGGCGTTCAGCAATGGATTAAATGCATCTCTTATTGAAAGTTTATAAGAATACCAATCCATCATGGTTATCTTGTTTCGAACTCCGTTCGTCTTTGTAGGCATGTGCAATCCCCAGCTTTGTTCTGCATGTGGGAATAAAATTGGATAAACCATTGCTTCCAAGTTTTTATCGAATATCTTGATTGTATCAACGCCTTTATTTGGGTGTCCTGATACAGGTCGTGGATATATAAGCAAATCTCGTTCGATTGGCGGTAGGCCATCTTTACTTTGAAAAACTGCAGCAACTTCATTGCAAGCTTGAGGATTGTATTTTCGCTTGTCTTTTGTTCGACCATCTACAATAGCCATTGTCACAGATATAGTCGTTTGATTTTCTACTGCTTCCTTCATCACCTGTTTTTTGCATAAAGCATTTTGTAACTTTTGTAACTTATTCAATTAGTTTCTTCAACATCAAGTATATATAATTGTCCATATTGTCTCTCATCATCGCCCTCAGGGTGCAACGGACCGGTTCTATGGTATATTTGACCTTGAATTCGAAAGCATGGTGGACCATATCCTGGAGGTGGTGTTATCTTAGCTCCCATGGATGCCATTGCAAACGAACTATTGATTCGCCGTATATTATCCATAAAATTTTTGCTCAATAAGTGTTCTTTTTTCATTAATTTTTCAAGTACTTCTGGGTAAGGCTTGTCACATTCTTCCAGAGAAACTTGTCCATTTCTACAACATTGCGTATAGGTTTTCAAACGAATTGAATTCCGTGCTTCTACTTGAACAATTTTACTATGAAATGGTTCGTCTTCAAAAAGTTTTGCATTACATTCAGCACACCGCTTGCTTAATTTTCCGCAATGATATTGTTCGATTGAACATTCATTTTCTATTGCCAAGTCAGCAGTTTCTTTCAGGGTTAGCATACGGCGCCTAATCCGATTTTCGTTTCGGGTTTTTTCTGCGGCTGCTTTTTTTAAGCTTTTCAATAGCTAATTCAGAATCACTCATTTTTGCTTTCTTTGCTCTCCTACTGGCTTCGTTTGCCTCAAGTCGCTTTTGGCGTTGCTCTTCGGTTTCATTTGCAATGCGCTTTCTGGATGCTGCAGCTCGTGGGGCACGTTTCTGCGCGGCCTTGTCTTGTTGGTTATTCATATTTATAAATCGAGTGGTTTCAATTTGAATTTGAATATCTTATACAATAACCCAACGTCTTTTTAATTTTATGTTGGGTACCGTATTCGATAATTCAACCTCTTCTGATATTGGTTTGGGTTCCGTCTTCGATAACTCAACCTCTTTTTATCTTAGTTTGGGTACCGTATTCGATAACCCAGCCTCTTTTCAATCACAAAAAGGTAAGCCTTCTTGGCCACCTAATATCTTAGAGTAAGCCTTCCTGGCTACCCAGATCTAATCAATCACACAAAAAGGTTAGCCTTCTTGGCTACCCAATATCTTATCAATAACACAAAAGGGTAAGCCTTCCAGGCTACCCAGATCTTATCAATCACACAAAAGGGTAAGCCTTCCTGGCTACCCTATATCTTATCAATAACGCAAAAAGGGTAAGCCTTTCTGACTACCCAGTCCGCTTACCAATCCTCCAAAACCCCAAAAAATATCTCTTTTTTATTTTAAAAAAGTCGGCAAAAGCTTGAATTTCTATTGTTAAAAGGTTTGCAGCAGCTCGTTTTTTATTTAAAAGAGTTAACAGCAGGTTAGTTTTTAAAATTTGCAACAGCTTAGATTTTTTATTTAAAAGGCAGAATGAATTTGACTTTTTATTAAAAATCCCAACAATTGAACATTGAAAGAAAAGAAGAATGACACTGTGGTTCTGTGGTATGTTGAGTATCAGATGTTGGCTGCTGCTGTTGTAATACAATCGCGGTTGTATTTGGGGCGTAGTGAGATTCATGATGAGCATATTATGCACATAGCAAATGTAGGTAGCAGTGATGAGGTGAGAGCAAAGAGCGGGAGAAGCAAGGTAGGGATGTTGGGCAGTGCAGTATAGAGCAGAGCAGAAGGATGGTATGCATGCGGCGCACTAAACTATGCGTGTATATGGAACGGTAAAGCAACACAATCATAATGCACTGCTCCACTTATTTGCTTGCTTACTTGCTACAGTGGAACATCGAGAAGCTCACGTTGAGCTATCAGCTGATAGGTCATAAGCACAGGCTACTGTTTTAAGATATTGATTCTTAACATGGAATGTATGTACTAAAGACATTTTGTGTATTAACAATATTTCAGGTATCTAAAAAATAACAAGATATAAAAGGTGAAATTACATTACTATTATTATTAGAAAGTAACACCAATCATTATTAACCTTGACTTATATGTGCATGTTCATACGTGCGAATAATAATCATTAATCATAAAAATGAATGTAAATCGTCAAGTTCATAACACTGTTATTACAAATACAATAGATTTTCTAAACAACTACGTATAGCATGCATTTACAAAAATTCTCTCAAACATTTTCGTAAGTTTACACACTATATAGGGGAAATATGCGCCAGTATAAAATGTTTCTGCATTCAAATATTAAAAATCAGTCCATTTTATGTAACAATGTGCTAATTACAAAAATGAGTTAATTCTCAAATACTATCAAAATACTTTTTATACATAAATTCAAAGTAACGTTATTACGTAGTAGAACATAGTGACGCCAGTATTGAGATTGTCAAATTTGTCTGTCTGTTCAACAGACTCTGTTGTCTGTTTTGTTCATTTTGATCCTGATTTCTTATCCCCCTTGGGTAATAGGGTGATAGGTGTCAGAGAAACAGACACACAGATATCCAATTGACTCAGCTACGTAGTTGAAACGATGATTAATAGGTTTGCTTTTTTCAACAACAGCATTTCTATTCTAACGTGTGGAATTCAGTGTATACCGTGTTGTTACGTACTGATGAAATAATACAAAATGCGTGAGACAGTGAACAGTACATTGTTAAATAGTTCCTTCTAAATGGTTTTTAACCAGCATCTTCCTTCTTCCATGTTAATGTTTACAAAAGTTAACCAAGCTTGCAAACAAAACAGGCATATACAATAGGAACTTTAAAGTATTTTTATTTTGGTTGACAAGTTATTTTCAACGAGTCTTTTCTGATTAATTCAAATGCAGTTGTATCTGAAAATTATGCTTGACATCGTAATTTTATTAAGCGTACGGCTTATTGCAAAATAACTTAAATATTCAAAGATATTTACTACATACTACTACATAATTCAAAACGATTGGTTAGTGATAAATTTGATGATCTAAAAACCTGTGATATATTTGCGTACTTCCTCAAATTTCAAATTATCAGTGCGTTTGATGTAATAGTGTACTGTGTATTAATAAACCACCTTGAGGAAATTTTTTAACAGCAACTTAGATACTTTATTTCTGATTGAATTCTAGGAAAACAAAAGAAAGTTTAGTTGTGGAGATTGCTGGTTTGATATGAGATCTTTTGTATTGCTTTCTCACATTGGTAGACCAAAAACACATTTATTCCGCCCATATTGTGCTGAATAGTTTAGTCAGCTACAGGAAATTGATTGGCATATACCGCTGCTAATACTATTAAGATGAATTTATTTACTTCCCTTCACCCTTCCTTTCAAAATGTTCTGCATGTGTGTTTCCAAATATCATTGATAGAAAACACCATTGAAACATTGAGTATTTGTAAAAAAGAAAGTTTACGGTTGTGGGGTGATTTCAAGTTGTGGAAAATTTATTGTGTATGCTTACGCAATGCGTACCTTTTCAAGATTGCCCAGAAAGATTTTTCAAAACTTCTCAAATCTTCATACAAGATAAAAATCTGGCCGAACTCATAAATTTTAAGTGACAGAAGTTGCCACAATTCTAAAAGATCGCAGAAACGCCGAAAAATTGAAATGGTACCAGCTAATCATCTGTAATTCTTTTCTTACTACAGCAACCAGCCGAACTTTGCATGCACATAAACAATCAAATAGACTATTTTGTGACAAAGTATCCAGTTGCCCTGATCGCAACAAGGAAATCTACCTAGAGGTTTTATACCAAACTTTTCTACGTATCCTGCATAGCTATAGTTGTCCGTACAAAAAGTATCTTTTTTAAACTGAAAAGGTGACGAAACTGCCATTAATATGTTAAAATAACTGCCTCTAATCGCAAGTAAAAAAATCAAGCCACTGTCAAGAAATCAAGGGTTAAGTGCTAGAAAATGTCAAGTTTTGTTGCTAAATTTTAACAGATTGTTTAAATGAAAATGCTTGGAATTTTTGTGTTTTACCTTAGTAATTTAAGCTAGAATGCTAAACGATCTACTTGGTTTACTTGCATTACTAATTAGTTCTATCATGGTAGTTCAGTAATTCAAAACTAAAAGAAACTTTCACAATTTCCTACCATAGAAAATGTATTGATGTTTTCGTGCTGTATAATGCTTAAATGTACAAAATGTTTGCAATTATGGCCACAAATAATCCCAATATAGCAAATAAATAATGTGAATTACAATAACACTTTGTTAACTGACACTTGTAGTATGCTACATTATTTAATAAAATATTATTATAAATCTATTTGATGCAATTTATAGTATAAATAAAATAAATCAATAAAATAATATGTTCATGCAAATGAGTACATGAGAGTATTTGATGTCTTATTGAGTTCTCTAGAATAACTGTTACCATGATGTCTTGTATTCACATACATTTGGTGAAATAAACTGATGAATAGTTTTAATAGATGCACTGGTGGTGATAGTGTGATGGTTAAGTTGATGAGCAGAGATTTGAGTAATTTGCTTTAAAATTTGTGGCGTAAAAATGATGGTAACACGGTAAAAGGAATAGTGGACAATTTAAAAGTGTTTTTATTTACTTTACACAAGTCAATTGGTTAATTTAAGTAATTTTTGGTAATAATCCATATGTCTAATCAATAGCCCCACAACAGACTCTCACCATAGCGTACAACGGAGTGCTGATTCTCTCGGTTGAATGATACCTGAAGCTTGTAGAAAATCTCCAACTCAGTACCTACGTGGCAATAAAAAACATCATGCTTCATTCCTTAAAAAATACAGAAAGTCAGCCGCTCCCTCCCGTCACTTAATGAACCTGAACGTTAGCTGAAGGAAAAAAGTCAAAGTTGGCTTGGCTTACCAACATTCTACGTTACACTCCCGGCCTTGCCACAAGTGCAATCATCAGAAAATATAATTAAAATTAATTCAAATAAAACTAAATTTAATGTACAAAAAACGTTTAGGGTCTTATGTCACGCTCATCTTAGGAATTTATCCTCTCGAGCTATATTTCAAGACCAACTGCCTTATGACACGCTTACAACGAGGGTTTAGCCTCAAAAGCAAATTTCAAGACAGTTCCCTACTTAACACAAAAATGCCAATGTGATTTTACTAAATACTTAAAATTAAACAAAATCCAATGTAATCTTCAGAAACTTTATCGCAACTCAAGAGCGGAATTACTTTTTCAATAACACGTTCAAATCTACTAGTCGCTGTCTTTATCGTCACTTTCCGGACTTGCCCAGCTTTACTCGGCCAAACTTTGGCAACACGACTTTGGCCATTTATCATACTCCCGGAGACGTATCTTCCACCATGAGAACCAGGTCACCTTCTTTCACATTTTCTCGGTCCCACATCCACTTGTTGTGCTGCTGCAGCGTATTGAGGTACTCCGTGCTCCACCTTCTACAGAAATGTTGTAGTCTCTGTTGGAGTTGTTGGTAATGGGATAACCGGTTGGTAGGAATTTCCAACATATCCGCATCTGGAACCGAGTTGAGTGATGCACCAACTAGGAAGTGTCCAGGGGTAAGTGGTTCAAGGTTGCTTGGATCCGATGATCGGGGATAAAGGGGTCTTGAATTGAGGATCCCCTCAATCTGCACTATGCTAGTGCAAAAGTCTTCATACGTCATTGCACTTCCTCCGATTATCCTCCGCAAACGGTGTTTAGCGAATTTTACACCCACTCTATTCTGTACATTCGTCTTGTGTAAAGCTACTAGCGTAGTGTACTTTACCTTTCTTAGGCTATTCATTCCATAGCCAATATTACCCATGTAAATAGGTCGGAGTGCCTATCAACATGACCAAACCGTCATACATTAGAATGATTTCACCTGCAAATAGTAAACGGCAATGTAACAGTATTGGCAATACCAAATTATAATAAAAAATCTAAATTCTTATAAAATGTTACCACTAAATCCAACCGGATCTGCAAACCAACAATGGAGTGATTATCGTGAGGAATGGATGTCCAGAAACAGGGGGAGTTTCTGACGGAAAAATATACTTTACTCCCTTTCAGCTGGAAACCAGAAATTCTAGTATAATATGATCCAATCCATTAGAAACTCTCCTTGTATCACCATAAATTTCACTTTGATTGCTTTAATGCTAAAGCCTCAGCTAAAATACGTGTAATGCTAAAGCCTCAGCTAAAATACGTTTAATACATACTCCTATGCTAAAATACGATTAATACCTAATCCAATGCTAAAATACGATTATTACTTAATCCTATGCTAAACTACGTTGAACATATGGTTCTATGCTAATTCAATAGTAAATCTATCCAAAAGATTGCCAATATATCTAAGATGGAAAGGCGTCAAAAATTTTGTTGGACAGATCAGGCAAAAAATGACTTGATTTCAATAGTTAAATCACTTGATGCTACAATGATGCTTCATTGGAATGATGTAGCAATCAGATTCAAACATTTGTATCCCGAATACCAAGGCAAACCTGATGCACTGAGAATGCAATTCAATAGGACTAACAAAAAGGCTTCCAAAACCAACAAACAAGCCAAAACGTTTGGCACAGAAAAGTTTAAATGCTGTCAAGTCAAAGCTGGGACTAGACTACCTCGGCACGGATGTCCTCAATCTGAAGCACTTTTACGATTATAAGCAAATAGTAATTCCGAGCAGTTATGTGTGCAATGAAGATGTTGACACAATGTCAAATATCGATCATCAGATATTACAAGCAATTGCTTCAAAAAATCACACAATGTCATTTTCTAGCGTTTTTAGAGAATGTTGTCGTAATTGTGACTTGATGTTCCCTAGACATCTGAATAACAAAAATCGCAAACTGCAGTCTAATCCTATTAATGGCGTCCCCAATATTTTGTACATATGCGCAGTTGATGAAAAAATTATTACATGCCTAGAGTGCTTAAAAACCCTAAATGGGAAGTCGAATATAGGGTGATGATTTCTACAATATGGCATCCCCTTAGAACTGCGAAATCGTAACGATTAGGAACAGAATCAAGGTGCACTATGTGGCGGATTTTATTGTGTGTACAAAAACAAAACCTTCAATGCAAAATTTTTGAACACCTCCACGGAGAGTGTAACATTGGTAAAAAAACGGGACATAGATTATCACAAGGTGTTTACAAGTTACTATAAAATTGAGAATGCCCAATTCAACTTGATATTTCGGGCGAAAAAATTAAAAGCGCTTTACATTGGCTACGTAGGAACAATCGATTGTTCCAAAGTTTTCTTGCGAACTATGAAACTATATACGGGTATTTGCTATCCGTCTACAATTTACGATTTGAACGGGAATCATACAAGTTTCAAAGGGCAATCTAGTAGACAAATTTCAGTTCCGGGCAAATTTCTAGGTACTTTTATCATGTGCCTTGGGTACCTAGTAACTGTTCGCAGTTGAAATTATTTCAATTAGTCCTACTGAAATAATAATACGTTGATTTAAAAAACCCAACTACTCTGGTACTTGAATCGACAAGTGCCAAGTTTTGTCACGTTCATATATTTGAGACAAAGTTCCGGGCAAGTTTCTAGGTACTTTTATCAAGTGCCTTGGGTACCTAGTAACAGCATGCAGTTTAAATGCTGTTGATAGCTTCTATGGAAAAATTACCACGTTGATTTGAAAAACACAACTTCTCTGGTACTTGAATTGACAAATGCCAGGTTTTCTCAGTTTCATATATTCGAAACAAAGTTCCTGGCAAATTTCTAGGTACTTCTATCAAGTGCCTTGGGTACCTAGTAACAGCATGCAGTTAAAATGGTGTTGATAGCTTCCATGGAAAAATTACCACGTTGATTTGAAAAACCCAACTTCTCTGGTACTTGAATCGACAAGTGCCAGGTATTGTCACGTTCATATATTTGAGACAAAGTTCCGGGCAAAGTTCTAGGTACTTCCATCAAGTGCCTTGGGTACCTGGTAACTGCCTGCAGTTGAAATCTTTTTAATTACTCCTACTCAAAAAATGCCACGTTGATTTGAAAAACCGAACTTCTCTGGTACTTGAATTGACAAGTTCCAGGTTTTGTCACCTTCATATCTTTGAGACAAAGTTCCTGGCAAACTTCTAGGTACCTTTATCAAGTGCTTTGGGTACTAAGTAACTGCCCGGAGCTTAAATGGTGTCGTTGACTTCTACGGAAAAAAACACGTTGATTTGCAAAACCCAAATTCTAGGGTACTTCAATTTACAAATTCCAGGTTTTGTCACCTTCATATCTTTGAGACAAAGTTCCTGGCAAACTTCTAGGTACTTTTATCAAGTGCTTTATGTACTAAGTAACTGCCCGGAGCTTAAATGGTGTCGTTGACTTCTACGGAAAAAAACACGTTGATTTGCAAAACCCAAATTCTAGGGTACTTTAATTTACAAATGCCAAGTTTTGTCACGTTCATATATTTGAGACAAAGTTCCGGGCAAATTTCTAGGTACTTTTATCACGTGCCTTGGGTACCTAGTAACTGCCCGCAGTTGAAATCTTTTCAATTACTCCTACAAGAAAAATACCACGTTGATTTGAAAAACCCAACTACCCTGGTACTTGAATCAACAAGTGCCAGGTTTTGTCACGTTCATATATTTGAGACAAAGTTCCGGGCAAATTTCTAGGTGCATCCATCAAGTGCCTTGAATACCTGGTAACAGCATGCAGTTAAAATGGTGTTGATAGCTTTTATGGAAAAATTACCACGTTGATTTGAAAAACCCAACTTCTCTGGTACTTGAATTGACAAGTGCCAGGTTTTGTCACGTTCATATATTTGAGACGAAGTTCCGGGCAAGTTTCTAGGTACTTTTATCAAGTGCCTTGGGTACCTAGTAACTGTTCGCAGTTGAAATTTTTTGAATTACTTCTACGGAAAAAATACCACGTTGAGTTGAAAAACCCAACTTCTCTTGTACTTGAATTGAGAAGTGCCAGGTTTTGTCATTTTCATATCTTTGGAACAAAATTTTGGGAAAATTTCTAGGTACTTGTATAAGTGCCTTGGGTACCTTGAAAATGCCCGCTGTTTAAATGGTGTTGATGTCTTCTAGGGGAAAAAAATACACGTTGATTTGAAAAACCCAATTTCTCTGGTACTTGAATTGACAAATGCAAGGTTTTTTCACCGACATATATTTGAGACAAAGTTCCGGGCAAATTTCTAGGTACTTTTATCAAGTGCCTTGGGTACCTAGTAACAGCATGCAGTTAAAAGGTGTTGATAGCTTCTATGGAAAAATTACCACGTTGAGTTGAAAAACCCAACTTCTCTGGTACTTGAATTGAGAAGTGCCAGGTTTTTTCACGTTCATATATTTGAGACAAAGTTCCGGGCAAGTTTCTAGGTACTTTTGTCAAGTGCCTTGCGTACCTAGTATAGCCTGCAGTTAAAATGGTGTTGATAGCTTTTACGGAAAAATTACCACGTTGAGTTGAAAAACCCAACTTCTCTGGTACTTGAATTGAGAAGTGCCAGGTATTGTCACGTTCATATATTTGAGACAAAGTTCCGGGCAAAGTTCTAGGTACTTCCATCAAGTGCCTTGGGTACCTAGTAACAGCATGCAGTTAAAATTGTGTTGATACCTTCTATGGAAAAATTACCACGTTGATTTGAAAAACACAACTTCTCTGGTACTTGAATTGACAAATGCCAGGTTTTCTCAGTTTCATATATTCGAAACAAAGTTCCGGGCAAAGTTATAGGTGCTTCCATCAAGTGCCTTGGGTACCTGGTAACTGCCTGCAGTTGAAATCTTTTTAATTACTCCTACTGAAAAAATACCACGTTGATTTGAAAAACCCAACTTCTCTGGTACTTGAATTGACAAATTCCAGGTTTTGTCACCTTCATATCTTTGAGACAAAAACTTCTCTGGTACTTGAATTGACAAGTGCCAAGTTTTGTCACGTTCATATATTTAAGACAAATTTCCGAGCAAGTTTCTAGGTACTTTTATCAAGTGCCTTGCGTACCTAGTATAGCCTGCAGTTAAAATGGTGTAGATACCTTTTACGGAAAAATTACCACGTTGAATGAAAAACCCAACTTCTCTGGTACTTGAATTGACAAGTGCCAGGTTTTGTCACGTTCATATATTTGAGACGAAGTTCCGGGCAAGTTTCTAGGTACTTTTATCAAGTGCCTTGGGTACCTAGTAACTGTTCGCAGTTGAAATTATTTGAATTACTTCTACGGAAAAAATACCACGTTGAGTTGAAAAACCCAACTTCTCTTGTACTTGAATTGAGAAGTGCCAGGTTTTGTCATTTTCATATCTTTGGAACAAAATTTTGGGAAAATTTCTAGGTACTTGTATAAGTGCCTTGGGTACCTTGAAAATGCCCGCTGTTTAAATGGTGTTGATGTCTTCTAGGGAAAAAAATACACGTTGATTTGAAAAGCCCAATTTCTCTGGTACTTGAATTGACAAATGCAAGGTTTTTTCACCGACATATATTTGAGACAAAGTTCCGGGCAAATTTCTAGGTACTTTTATCAAGTGCCTTGGGTACCTAGTAACAGCATGCAGTTAAAAGGTGTAGATAGCTTTTACGGAAAAATTACCACGTTGAGTTGAAAAACCCAACTTCTCTGGTACTTGAATTGAGAAGTGCCAGGTTTTGTCACGCTCATATATTTGAGACAAAGTTCCGGGCAAGTTTCTAGGTACTTTTATCAAGTGCTATGGGTACCTAGTAACAGCATGCAGTTAAAACGGTGTTGATAGCTTCTATGGAAAAATTACCACGTTGATTTGAAAAACCCAACTTCTCTGGTACTTGAATTGACAAATGCCAGGTTTTCTCAGTTTCGTATATTCGAAACAAAGTTCCGGGCAAATTTCTAGGTACTTTTATCAAGTGCCTTGGGTACCTAGTAACAGCATGCAGTTAAAATGGTGTTGATAGCTTCTATGGAAAAATTACCACGTTGATTTGAAAAACCCAACTTCTCTGGTACTTGAATTGACAAGTGCCAAGTTTTGTCACGTTCATATATTTGAGACAAAGTTCCGAGCAAGTTTCTAGGTACTTTTGTCAAGTGCCTTGCGTACCTAGTATAGCCTGCAGTTAAAATGGTGTAGATAGCTTTTACGGAAAAATTACCACGTTGAGTTGAAAAACCCAACTTCTCTGGTACTTGAATTGAGAAGTGCCAGGTTTTTTCACGTTCATATATTTGAGACAAAGTTCCGTGCAAGTTTCTAGGTACTTTTGTCAAGTGCCTTGCGTACCTAGTATAGCCTGCAGTTAAAATGGTGTTGATAGCTTTTACGGAAAAATTACCACGTTGAGTTGAAAAACCCAACTTCTCTGGTACTTGAATTGAGAAGTGCCAGGTTTTTTCACGTTCATATATTTGAGACAAAGTTCCGGGCAAGCTTCTAGGTACTTTTATCAAGTGCCTTGGGTACCTAGTAACAGCATGCAGTTAAAATTGTGTTGATACCTTCTATGGAAAAATTACCACGTTGATTTGAAAAACACAACTTCTCTGGTACTTGAATTGACAAGTGCCAGGTTTTGTCACGTTCATATATTTGAGACGAAGTTCCGGGCAAGTTTCTAGGTACTTTTATCAAGTGCCTTGGGTACCTAGTAACTGTTCGCAGTTGAAATTATTTGAATTACTTCTACGGAAAAAATACCACGTTGAGTTGAAAAACCCAACTTCTCTTGTACTTGAATTGAGAAGTGCCAGGTTTTGTCATTTTCATATCTTTGGAACAAAATTTTGGGAAAATTTCTAGGTACTTGTATAAGTGCCTTGGGTACCTTGAAAATGCCCGCTGTTTAAATGGTGTTGATGTCTTCTAGGGAAAAAAATACACGTTGATTTGAAAAACCCAACTTCTCTGGTACTTGAATTGACAAGTGCCAAGTTTTGTCACGTTCATATATTTGAGACAAAGTTCCGAGCAAGTTTCTAGGTACTTTTATCAAGTGCCTTGCGTACCTAGTATAGCCTGCAGTTAAAATGGTGTTGATAGCTTTTACGGAAAAATTACCACGTTGAGTTGAAAAACCCAACTTCTCTGGTACTTGAATTGAGAAGTGCCAGGTTTTTTCACGTTCATATATTTGAGACAAAGTTCCGGGCAAGTTTCTAGGTACTTTTGTCAAGTGCCTTGCGTACCTAGTATAGCCTGCAGTTAAAATGGTGTTGATAGCTTTTACGGAAAAATTACCACGTTGAGTTGAAAAACCCAACTTCTCTGGTACTTGAATTGAGAAGTGCCAGGTATTGTCACGTTCATATATTTGAGACAAAGTTCCGGGCAAAGTTCTAGGTACTTCCATCAAGTGCCTTGGGTACCTAGTAACAGCATGCAGTTAAAATTGTGTTGATACCTTCTATGGAAAAATTACCACGTTGATTTGAAAAACACAACTTCTCTGGTACTTGAATTGACAAATGCCAGGTTTTCTCAGTTTCATATATTCGAAACAAAGTTCCGGGCAAAGTTATAGGTGCTTCCATCAAGTGCCTTGAATACCTGGTAACAGCATGCAGTTAAAATGGTGTTGATAGCTTCCATGGAAAAATTACCACGTTGATTTGAAAAACCCAACTTCTCTGGTACTTGAATCGACAAGTGCCAGGTATTGTCACGTTCATATATTTGAGACAAAGTTCCGCGCAAAGTTCTAGGTACTTCCATCAAGTGCCTTGGGTACCTGGTAACTGCCTGCAGTTGAAATCTTTTTAATTACTCCTACTCAAAAAATGCCACGTTGATTTGAAAAACCGAACTTCTCTGGTACTTGAATTGACAAGTTCCAGGTTTTGTCACCTTCATATCTTTGAGACAAAGTTCCTGGCAAACTTCTAGGTACCTTTATCAAGTGCTTCGGGTACTAAGTAACTGCCCGGAGCTTAAATGGTGTCGTTGACTTCTACGGAAAAAAACACGTTGATTTGCAAAACCCAAATTCTAGGGTACTTCAATTTACAAATTCCAGGTTTTGTCACCTTCATATCTTTGAGACAAAGTTCCTGGCAAACTTCTAGGTACTTTTATCAAGTGCTTTATGTACTAAGTAACTGCCCGGAGCTTAAATGGTGTCGTTGACTTCTACGGAAAAAAACACGTTGATTTGCAAAACCCAAATTCTAGGGTACTTCAATTTACAAATGCCAAGTTTTGTCACGTTCATATATTTGAGACAAAGTTCCGGGCAAATTTCTAGGTACTTTTATCACGTGCCTTGGGTACCTAGTAACTGCCCGCAGTTGAAATCTTTTCAATTACTCCTACAAGAAAAATACCACGTTGATTTGAAAAACCCAACTACCCTGGTACTTGAATCAACAAGTGCCAGGTTTTGTCACGTTCATATATTTGAGACAAAGTTCCGGGCAAATTTCTAGGTGCATCCATCAAGTGCCTTGAATACCTGGTAACAGCATGCAGTTAAAATGGTGTTGATAGCTGTTATGGAAAAATTACCACGTTGATTTGAAAAACCCAACTTCTCTGGTACTTGAATTGACAAGTGCCAGGTTTTGTCACGTTCATATATTTGAGACGAAGTTCCGGGCAAGTTTCTAGGTACTTTTATCAAGTGCCTTGGGTACCTAGTAACTGTTCGCAGTTGAAATTATTTGAATTACTTCTACGGAAAAAATACCACGTTGAGTTGAAAAACCCAACTTCTCTTGTACTTGAATTGAGAAGTGCCAGGTTTTGTCATTTTCATATCTTTGGAACAAAATTTTGGGAAAATTTCTAGGTACTTGTATAAGTGCCTTGGGTACCTTGAAAATGCCCGCTGTTTAAATGGTGTTGATGTCTTCTAGGGGAAAAAAATACACGTTGATTTGAAAAACCCAATTTCTCTGGTACTTGAATTGACAAATGCAAGGTTTTTTCACCGACATATATTTGAGACAAAGTTCCGGGCAAATTTCTAGGTACTTTTATCAAGTGCCTTGGGTACCTAGTAACAGCATGCAGTTAAAAGGTGTTGATAGCTTCTATGGAAAAATTACCACGTTGATTTGAAAAACCCAACTTCTCTGGTACTTGAATTGACAAGTGCCAAGTTTTGTCACGTTCATATATTTGAGACAAAGTTCCGAGCAAGTTTCTAGGTACTTTTATCAAGTGCCTTGCGTACCTAGTATAGCCTGCAGTTAAAATGGTGTTGATAGCTTTTACGGAAAAATTACCACGTTGAGTTGAAAAACCCAACTTCTCTGGTACTTGAATTGAGAAGTGCCAGGTTTTTTCACGTTCATATATTTGAGACAAAGTTCCGGGCAAGTTTCTAGGTACTTTTGTCAAGTGCCTTGCGTACCTAGTATAGCCTGCAGTTAAAATGGTGTTGATAGCTTTTACGGAAAAATTACCACGTTGAGTTGAAAAACCCAACTTCTCTGGTACTTGAATTGAGAAGTGCCAGGTATTGTCACGTTCATATATTTGAGACAAAGTTCCGGGCAAAGTTCTAGGTACTTCCATCAAGTGCCTTGGGTACCTAGTAACAGCATGCAGTTAAAATTGTGTTGATACTTCTATGGAAAAATTACCACGTTGATTTGAAAAACACAACTTCTCTGGTACTTGAATTGACAAATGCCAGGTTTTCTCAGTTTCATATATTCGAAACAAAGTTCCGGGCAAAGTTATAGGTGCTTCCATCAAGTGCCTTGGGTACCTGGTAACTGCCTGCAGTTGAAATCTTTTTAATTACTCCTACTGAAAAAATACCACGTTGATTTGAAAAACCCAACTTCTCTGGTACTTGAATTGACAAATTCCAGGTTTTGTCACCTTCATATCTTTGAGACAAAAACTTCTCTGGTACTTGAATTGACAAGTGCCAAGTTTTGTCACGTTCATATATTTAAGACAAATTTCCGAGCAAGTTTCTAGGTACTTTTATCAAGTGCCTTGCGTACCTAGTATAGCCTGCAGTTAAAATGGTGTAGATACCTTTTACGGAAAAATTACCACGTTGAATGAAAAACCCAACTTCTCTGGTACTTGAATTGACAAGTGCCAGGTTTTGTCACGTTCATATATTTGAGACGAAGTTCCGGGCAAGTTTCTAGGTACTTTTATCAAGTGCCTTGGGTACCTAGTAACTGTTCGCAGTTGAAATTATTTGAATTACTTCTACGGAAAAAATACCACGTTGAGTTGAAAAACCCAACTTCTCTTGTACTTGAATTGAGAAGTGCCAGGTTTTGTCATTTTCATATCTTTGGAACAAAATTTTGGGAAAATTTCTAGGTACTTGTATAAGTGCCTTGGGTACCTTGAAAATGCCCGCTGTTTAAATGGTGTTGATGTCTTCTAGGGAAAAAAATACACGTTGATTTGAAAAGCCCAATTTCTCTGGTACTTGAATTGACAAATGCAAGGTTTTTTCACCGACATATATTTGAGACAAAGTTCCGGGCAAATTTCTAGGTACTTTTATCAAGTGCCTTGGGTACCTAGTAACAGCATGCAGTTAAAAGGTGTTGATAGCTTCTATGGAAAAAGTACCACGTTGATTTGAAAAACCCAACTTCTCTGGTACTTGAATTGACAAGTGCCAAGTTTTGTCACGTTCATATATTTGAGACAAAGTTCCGAGCAAGTTTCTAGGTACTTTTATCAAGTGCCTTGCGTACCTAGTATAGCCTGCAGTTAAAATGGTGTAGATAGCTTTTACGGAAAAATTACCACGTTGAGTTGAAAAACCCAACTTCTCTGGTACTTGAATTGAGAAGTGCCAGGTTTTGTCACGCTCATATATTTGAGACAAAGTTCCGGGCAAGTTTCTAGGTACTTTTATCAAGTGCTATGGGTACCTAGTAACAGCATGCAGTTAAAACGGTGTTGATAGCTTCTATGGAAAAATTACCACGTTGATTTGAAAAACCCAACTTCTCTGGTACTTGAATTGACAAATGCCAGGTTTTCTCAGTTTCGTATATTCGAAACAAAGTTCCGGGCAAATTTCTAGGTACTTTTATCAAGTGCCTTGGGTACCTAGTAACAGCATGCAGTTAAAATGGTGTTGATAGCTTCTATGGAAAAATTACCACGTTGATTTGAAAAACCCAACTTCTCTGGTACTTGAATTGACAAGTGCCAAGTTTTGTCACGTTCATATATTTGAGACAAAGTTCCGAGCAAGTTTCTAGGTACTTTTGTCAAGTGCCTTGCGTACCTAGTATAGCCTGCAGTTAAAATGGTGTAGATAGCTTTTACGGAAAAATTACCACGTTGAGTTGAAAAACCCAACTTCTCTGGTACTTGAATTGAGAAGTGCCAGGTTTTTTCACGTTCATATATTTGAGACAAAGTTCCGGGCAAGTTTCTAGGTACTTTTGTCAAGTGCCTTGCGTACCTAGTATAGCCTGCAGTTAAAATGGTGTTGATAGCTTTTACGGAAAAATTACCACGTTGAGTTGAAAAACCCAACTTCTCTGGTACTTGAATTGAGAAGTGCCAGGTATTGTCACGTTCATATATTTGAGACAAAGTTCCGGGCAAAGTTCTAGGTACTTCCATCAAGTGCCTTGGGTACCTAGTAACAGCATGCAGTTAAAATTGTGTTGATACCTTCTATGGAAAAATTACCACGTTGATTTGAAAAACACAACTTCTCTGGTACTTGAATTGACAAATGCCAGGTTTTCTCAGTTTCATATATTCGAAACAAAGTTCCGGGCAAAGTTATAGGTGCTTCCATCAAGTGCCTTGGGTACCTGGTAACTGCCTGCAGTTGAAATCTTTTTAATTACTCCTACTGAAAAAATACCACGTTGATTTGAAAAACCCAATTTCTCTGGTACTTGAATTGACAAATGCAAGGTTTTGTCACCTTCATATCTTTGAGACAAAAACTTCTCTGGTACTTGAATTGACAAGTGCCAAGTTTTGTCACGTTCATATATTTAAGACAAAGTTCCGAGCAAGTTTCTAGGTACTTTTATCAAGTGCCTTGCGTACCTAGTATAGCCTGCAGTTAAAATGGTGTAGATACCTTTTACGGAAAAATTACCACGTTGAGTTGAAAAACCCAACTTCTCTGGTACTTGAATTGACAAGTGCCAGGTTTTGTCACGTTCATATATTTGAGACGAAGTTCCGGGCAAGTTTCTAGGTACATTTATCAAGTCCTTTGGGTTCCTAGTAACTGTTCGCAGTTGAAATTATTTCAATTACTTCTACGGAAAAAAAACCACGTTGATTTGAAAAACCCAACTTCTCTGGTACTTGAATTGACAAGTGCCAGGTTTTGTCATTTTCATATCTTTGGAACTAAATTTTTTGAAAATTTCTAGGTACTTGTATTAGTGCCTTAGGTACCTTGAAAATGCCCGCTGTTTAAATGGTGTTGATGTCTTCTAGGGAAAAAAATACACGTTGATTTGAAAAACCCAATTTCTCTGGTACTTGAATTGACAAATGCAAGGTTTTGTCACCGACATATATTTGAGACAAAGTTCCGGGCAAATTTCTAGGTACTTTTATCAAGTGCCTTGCGTACCTAGTATAGCCTGCAGTTAAAATGGTGTAGATAGCTTTTACGGAAAAATTACCACGTTGAGTTGAAAAACCCAACTTCTCTGGTACTTGAATTGAGAAGTGCCAGGTTTTGTCACGTTCATATATTCGAAACAAAGTTCCGGGCAAATTTCTAGGTACTTTTATCAAGTGCCTTGGGTACCTAGTAACAGCATGCAGTTAAAATGGTGTTGATAGCTTCTATGGAAAAATTACCACGTTGATTTGAAAAACCCAACTTCTCTGGTACTTGAATTGACAAGTGCCAAGTTTTGTCACGTTCATATATTTGAGACATAGTTCCGAGCAAGTTTCTAGGTACTTTTATCAAGTGCCTTGCGTACCTAGTTTAGCCTGCAGTTAAAATGGTGTAGATAGCTTTTACGGAAAAATTACCACGTTGAGTTGAAAAACCCAACTTCTCTGGTACTTGAATTGAGAAGTGCCAGGTTTTGTCACGTTCATATATTTGAGACAAAGTTCCGGGCAAGTTTCTAAGTACTTTTATCAAGTGCCTTGGGTACCTAGTAACAGCATGCTGTTAAAATGGTGTTGATAGCTTATATGGAAAAATTACCACGTTGATTTGAAAAACCCAACATCTCTGGTACTTGAATCGACAAGTGCCAGGTTTTGTCACGTTCATATATTTGCGACAAAGTTCCGGGCAAAGTTCTAGGTACTTCCATCAAGTGCCTTGGGTTTATTGGTAACTGCCTGCAGTTGAAATCTTTTTAATTACTCCTACTGAAAATATACCACGCTGATTTGAAAAACCCGACTTCTCTGGTACTTGAATTGACAAATTCCAGGTTTTGTCACCTTCATATCTTTGAGAAAAAGTTCCTGGCAAACTTCTAGGTACTTTTATCAAGTGCTTTGGGTACTAAGTAACTGCCCGGAGCTTAAATGGTGTCGTTGACTTCTACGGAAAAAAACACGTTGATTTGCAAAACCCAAGTTCTAGTGTACTTCAATTTACAAATGCCAAATTTTGTCACGTTCATATATTTGAGACAAAGTTCCGGGCAAATTTCTAGGTACTTTTATCACGTGCCTTGGGTACCTAGTAACTGCCCGCAGTTGAAATCTTTTCAATTACTCCTACAAGAAAAATACCACGTTGATTTGAAAAACCCAACTACCCTGGTACTTGAATCAACAAGTGCCAGGTTTTGTCACGTTCATATATTTAAGACAAAGTTCCGGGCAAATTTCTACGTGCATCCATCAAGTGCCTTGAATACCTGGTAACAGCATGCAGTTAAAATGGTGTTGATAGCTTTTATGGAAAAATTACCACGTTGATTTGAAAAACCCAACTTTTCTGGTACTTGACTAGTGACATTCTTTGTCGCCTTCATATCCTTGAGACAAAGTTCCGGCCAAATTTCCAGGTACTTTTATCAAACGCCTTGCGTACCTAGTAACTGCCCGCAGTTTAAATGGTGTCGATGACTTCTAGAGAAAAAATCCAAGGTGCCGTGCAAGGTTATATCTTAGGCTTCATTTTACTTGAAAGCACTGAAAGGATTTCTTTCAGGATTTGTCCAAATTACCCCAAAACCTGACGAAATGAAGATGAATCCCGTTAATCAATCTCTTTTTGCTACTGCTTTTTATTCTTTCTACAATAAAAACTTCATTTTTAACAACTTTTGCTCCAAATGAATAATTTTACTTATTTGGAAAGCCGCAAACCAGCATTTAAAGGATTTTCTAAACACCACAAAATAAACCCACCCAACACTTCAAACAAATTCCGTGAATTGGTCAACAATGATGCATTGATACTACGCTATTATATCACGTAGCAGAATCCGTCAATCGATAAGTCTATTTAAAAATCATTAAAAAAAATAATTTTCAAAGCAGAAAGTTCAAAATAACAAACAAATTCCAGCCTCCGAAACGTCCTTTTATTGCTGCTTGTACGTACCGGGGCAAAGTAAGATATGCTAACTGGGCGACTTGTTCCATTTGCCACGGGGTTAGTACTTAGTTGAAATGTAAACCGAAAAATGAACAGTTACTTAAGTATTCAGAATAATTATTTGCTCCATTCCAAACCCAACACAATAGCTAGTCCTGAATCATCATACCTGAATTGCATTAATGTTTTTTTTGCTGAGAAAAAAGCTCATTTGGCTTTGGCTGCCGCGTTATCATTGCCATAATGTTGTTGGCCAATTACATTTTGCAGTTCTTTCTTTTCCAGAACCCCACGCATTTAGTTAAATTCAGTTTACATTACTACATTTTTCCGTAAATCATCAAAATATTTTACTAATTTTGACATACTTTCGCTTGCTTGCACCACTTTTACATTGCGTGGGAGTTTTTACATTGATTTATCCGCACATTTGTCACGCTTCTCCGTTTGGCCAAAGCAAATTAGTACGCGCATAAAATTGGCAAACCTTTACGGAAATACCCAGCGCACTGATGGACAAAGTCAGTGGAAATGATGGAAGTTGGCTTGAGAACAAGTTTAATGGCTTACGGGCATGGATTATTTTGTATTTTGCTGTATCAAAACCCTTTATTCAAAGTGTGATGTAATGAGTAATGTAGTATTTACATTTGAAATTGTATTGCTACAAGCGGTTCAACAGAGACGATTCATAATTCTAAAACACATATATAGTTTTTATAGAGTTTTAAAATTCAGCATATCTGTATACCTAACATCAGGTTTTATTTGCAATAACCTTTTGAGGATTACCAATACCAATGCTACACAAGCAAACGTAGTTATGCTATTATTCCTGTTTTTGTTTTTATTGCGTTTTTCTTAAAACCCAAAGCCCGGAATATTATTTTTGCTGTTAAAGAAACGCCACAGTCTAATAACAAGTGTAAAATAATAACAAACAATATGCCAGCGTAGACTTTCAGCAATCTTTACAGCCACCAAGTCCACTTAATTCCCAAAGATTTCATTAGATCAGTATCATGACGAATTGCATACTATACCAAGTAAAACATATTTTCGAAACCATAGATCGGTCTAAAAGCATGCTTGATAACTGCTTAACTCCTTTACTTTACTAGTTTTCCTCAACAAGTTCCTTCAAAGCGTTTATTAATGTCAGCAGCTAAAGATTTAATTTCTAGTGCAGTGGGATTACGGCGCCAATCAGTTTCAACCTACCTAGGTATGCATGCTGAAATCTTGATTTCATGCTTATATTATGAGAAATATTTTGCAACAAACAAATGTAACAAATTTTTGCAAAGTCATGTAGCAGGAGTAATAATTATTATATGCACTGATAAAGTATATCCATATTTTGTAAGTGTTTTACGATTGTTTAATGAATGACAAGCAAAAATAATGATGTACGGTGTTGCCTGATATTGCCTAAAGTTGAAACGGAATAAACATGAACAAGCTGTCTGTTCAAGCTCAGATTTACAATGCAGCTATCTACACAATTACATTTGTCTTTGTTACTGACGCTCATACAAGGATTAATGTGAATTAACAGGAAACTAATTTGAGTAAGGTGTGAGATACCAAGACAACAGGTGGTAACTATTCGGAGAATTGTTATAAAAATTCAAAGGTTATAAATTAAAATGGCTTTATTGTAAGGAATATGGGCACTTACTAAACTTTATTGCGCATTGCTAATCTGTTTTATACTTTCCCTGATACGAGTTCGAAAAACTAATTTGGCTGTTACATACCATAAAAGTCCGATTATGCTGCACAAAATTAAAACAACATACAGTATAACGGAAAGATGTCCAGTAATCTTCGTCGTCACCAAGTGCGTCTCATTTCCAACGGTTTCATCATACTAAAATCATGCCTTAGCGTAACTAGAGTATATCTCACGCAGTAAAACACATTTTCAAATGTGTCAATAGGTCGATCCTAAAACACGTTTGATAACTGCTTGACTCTTTTACTGTACTTGGTGACAACTTCATTTAGTGCGTTTATGAATTTGTCTCAAGTTACGAATGTAATATCGAGCAAAATAGCAAGACAAAAAATTCATAGTTGATTTGATATATTTTAAATCCATACCAAACACCGGCATTACTATCATGGGTACGCCATGCCATAGCAAAATGCTTTCTGTAAAATGGGTCGTAATGCTTAATAAAATACTGATTTTTTGATGAGTTTAAACCAAAAAGTTTAAGAATAATATCAAAATAATCTTGAAAGCAAAACATGGTTTAGCATAGCATTTGTAGCATATTAATTGAGCATTACGGTGTCAGTATCAGAGTGCTTCGAAATTTCTTGAAAGTCGACAGTCGAGGTTCGACATTTTTTCTCGTTTCTGCTTTCTCTAGATTTTAGAATTAATGCTTAAACGTACACTAGTACTTCTGGTATTATATCATTCTACACACAATCTATGCACAAAACAGTTTAATGGACATACACTTTAATTTCAATATGAATCCATGGAACCCTGAATTGTTTTTTTATTGAACCATGAATTTCAAAATAATATTTCCGAAATCTCATTACACTTAACCGTTTGGTCTTGTCACTGCACGTCTTGATTTTGCCAAAAAATTTTCTTAAAAAATTTCGTAAAGTACCGTTGCCGATAATATATTATTATATTCATGATAAAAATGCTTCACAGAGAAATAAATGCAAGTAGAATGAATATTCTTTAACATACAAATATCAATTTTAAAAAGCAATTTTTCGTCATTATGAAAATCAATTATTTCATGATACTAAAAATTGAAATTAAAAATATTTGTCTGCCCACATAAAATTTAGAGGATTGGAAACGCTGGAAAGTTACCAGTGATCTCTGATCACAAAACATTGAAACTAATTGAAACATTGAATTTAAACAGAAACATTGATTCGGGATCATTAAAAATTCTGATTCCTGGATACCATTGTGTATTGTGTCTGTAAAATCAATAGGTTTGCGGGATCTTTGCAAGATGATTGACCCCGGGATTCCACAATTCCATGAAAATTTAAAGATGGAGAAATCCGAGATGCCGCATTCTTAAGAAGTTTTGGTTGCTTCGAGAGCTTGACCAGAACGCACGCGTAGTCAAAAGTTGCTCCGCAATTTTTTTGCAATGGCAGCAATTCAGAGAATTCAGTCGCTTGAAAACAAAGTGAGTGAGATAGCATCACAGTTTGATAAATTCAAAAAACTACTCGAAGTTATTTTTAAAACCAATCAAGAAATGAAAGAAATTGGTAACGCAGTGAAAGAATTTAATGGTGACTATAAATCAGCATGGACATTAGAAAAACAAAATATCACACGAGAATTTTCAAGCATTCAAACCCAGTTGACAAGTGTAAAATCCGACATCACTTCGGCCTTTTCTGAAATTACGTTGTTAAAAAATAAAATTGGAAGTATTCCACAAGAAACAGCCCCCCAATCTGATAAAACGAAAGCCCAAGGCCAAAAAGACCTCAAAATCGTCATACACGGAATCCCAAGCAGTAAGGTATCAGAAACTCCAAAAAAGTGGTTTTCCGAACTGTGCAGAAACACTCTAAAAAATAACCCGAAAATCGTGTCCGGCAAAATTTTCAAAGCAAAGAGGGGACACCTATGTGGCATCTTTAAAATAGAAACCCGGAAAGACAAAGCAACCATATTCGCAAATTGTCATCGATTGAAGGAATCTGGACTTAACATTTCAATTACGGACGACGTAAAACAGAAACTTAAAACTTCAGAACAATGCAGTAAATACCTAGACACAAAGTTATCAGAAAATGGCGTGCCAAGCTACCTACTCGAACCGGTTCAGCAAGCATCAGACCAAATCCAAACTACGCAGCCAACTCAGTCTAACCAGGAGCGCGAGAAACCAGTCCAGAAAGCTTGCATTTTGCATCAACCGAACAGCAAGAAAAAACAAGCAAAAACGATTAATAAAAAACGAAAGAAGAAAAAACAAGTGCATAACAGAGGAAACGAACAAACAGCCAAATCAACCTGCAACCAACATTAATGGAAAATAGGCGAAGGAACAACAGCAGCATGCAGAGCGGTAGCGGTCTTTGGGGATGGCTCTAGTTTTTCCCTGCAGTCTGGCAAGATGCAGGTAGAAAGAGGAACCGGTTATGCAGCCCTATCGTCACACACCATCACCACGGACTCTTCACTAGCCCAACTGCGTGTTATCTGCAATACTTCCCTAAGCTTTTTATGATCGTTAGTTGAATAGTTAGTTATTAAAAGCAAACTCATGTTAACAAGTTATTGTCAAACAGTTTTATATATATATATACATATATATATATCTTGTATATGAAGCAAACTCATGAAATGTAACTATGAAATGAAATTTAAACCAGATGTAATGAATTTGTGAATGTAAAATGAGATCCGAAGGGCTTTCATGGGGACTCCCGAAGTCAGCCCAGATAAATAAAACCAATACAATACAATACAATAATAAATTTTGGTTACGATTTTTAGATCCCAAATCTTGCAATCCTGAGATATATCATCCCAAAGATTTCACTGGATCTTCTCCCATGTCGTATAAGCAATATATTATTAAAACCATGACATCATACAATTTTTGCTTCAGGTAAAATCATATACCAGACATGAATCCCATATCTGTGCTTGTTTAGCAATACTGGTCTTGGTAATTTCTTTATTGCTACATTCAGAGATTTTAGAGAAATTCGACCGAATATCAAATACTTTCAAAAAGTCAAAACGTTTAAAATATCTTTAACGTCCGCCAACTGATAATTTCTTAATACACATCACTTTTTATTGCTTTTAACTGGACAGGTTGACATCCTTTTTAAGACTTAAAAAGTGGGCTTTTATAACGGACATGCAGGTTTTTCCCGTTAGTATTGATATCATAGAATGCTATAGCGGTCATCTCTTCGTCCCACGTACCAAGCAAATGGCATGTCACACTCCATTATTATCCATAATACGTTGGAATATGTACTGAAATATTCAACTCCATCCGAAATGCCATTTGGATGTAATAAAAGGTAAAAGGTGTACTATTTATTATTAATTTTGCAAAAACGTTTGCCCTTATGGTGAAACAATACCTTTCGTTCACTTTTAAAAATAATAACCAAAAAATCGACTAGGAGAAGAATGATATAAATGCCTGTAAGTAGGGACACAAAACTCTCCTACACTCATTTGCGACATAATAAGTCATTTTCCCGTAAAGAAACGATTATACTTGTACTTGCAAATAAATCTATTTTATAAGTGTATTTTTGTGATAATAAACCCTATATTAATTAAAGTAACGTGCTCAAAATCCATCACATGATAGCTAGAATATTTAGCTAAGTTTATTACTAGAACAATGAAGTGAAAAACACGGCCTGGAAAAAATAATGATACATAAAACCTTAGCTTACGTGTTGTTGTTTATTGTCTCAAAGCAAGAAACGTAAACGTAAAGAAACGTTTTCTCATGACGCACACCAGCCAACTTTTCCTTCAACTGCCTCCTTGGCATACTACTCAGCCACACAGCAACTGCAACCTTCCTCCAGGCAAAACGTCTTTCTACAAAATTTCCTGAGCTATAACTAATCCAGCTTTGTTGTGAAGTTTTACTTAGACGAAAGCTATTGCGTGGATTTCTGTGCAAACCTAGAAGATCAAGTATGAACCATTTTAACAGGTTTATTGAGGAGCGAGGCGTCAAGCTCCTGTTAAGCTACCATGTCAAAGTGGTAAACCTCGTCATGTTCGAAAAATCTGGCTTTAAGATAAGCCAAAACGAACGCAAGATCCTTGATGCGAAAACCAAGTCTATCATTCCGGTTTTGCTCCTTCTGCTAGTTGCAGACGTAATTGGGAACATCAGTGTAGTCCTCAAGGACAGGCGAGTCCTTAAGGAGGAGGATGTTGTGTCGATGACCACCAACACTGCTAAGGCCAGCATCGGGTTACTGGTGTACATATTTCTGCAATTTAAGCAAGACCAAGTGATCCAAACCACCAATGAAATATTCGCAGAAAACGAAAGAATCTGGTCTGAACACCGTAACGCAGAAAGTTGCCATGCAATCAAAATTATTCTGTTCAGTGTTCCTTGGATTTCAACATTACTTCCGGTTCTTGCATCTGGCCTGTTTGTTATAAAGGGAACAGAACCTCTCACTGTATTCGCTTGTGAATTTTTGCAAGGATACCCAACAATTGAATGCATCACAAAGATCGCTCTACAAGTGTATAGAGCCTACAACCTACTGGCCCTAAGTGTAATCACAGCGTTGATTTCAATCGGATGCATCTTAACTGGAAATATTGCAGCTGGAATTGGAACGAATCAAGGTGTCCAGGACCATATCGACTCCAGAACCATGTCTCCTTCCTCCAGGGCAATTCAACTTACAAGGGAGTGTAAACGTGCGTATCTCGTGTGCGTTGAGTTCAACAATACGTTCGAGACTTTCCAGATTCTATTCAATTCAATATTATTTTCTGTGGCTACAACGCTCTCAACTGTGGGTCTGTCTGCCAACACAAGGGAAAATTTGTCAACGGCAAGTTGCACAACGGCTGGCTTGCTTGCAGCAACAATCCTCATTTTGATGAGGTTCGGTCATTCCATGATCTCAAAGGTCAACTTCGATGGAGAAACGGCACTTCAAAAAATGAAGTGCCAACTTACAGCTCCCCTTTATCCTAATGATCAAGAAGAAGATCGGGATTTTGCGTTTCGTCTGATCAAATCGTGCAAAATGGAACAAATGGGACAGTGGAGCAATGGACGGTTTGGATTTAAAATGGTTATTCTAGCATTGTTGTCCGCAAAGTCACAATTAGTTTTTTTGTCTTTTTGTGACAGCAACTAACCACCTTAACTGTTTCTGGGAAATTCTAAGACAAAGCTTTCATCCAACAATGTAAGATAGTGTTATATAAAAACGGTAAATTTTGCTTGGAAATAAAAATGATAAAATTTACCTTGAAAGCAAATGTCATTGAAAACTTGGATTGGAAAGGAAAATGGTAAAATTTGGTTGGAAATAAAAATGGCAAACTAGTAAATACAAAGAAATATAATATGCATTAGGATTTTAGATTGCTTACAACCAAACAAAATATTAATGTGGTTAGTATTTCAAATTAGGTAGAAACTAGAACAAGGTCTTATTGATGGAAGAAATGTAATTTATGTGTTGTATATAAATATACTATTGAGCAAACTCTTGTCTACAGTTACAGTATATGCAAATGCTTGAACAAATGAAAAAAATGCAAAAGCTTGCAGCAGTTGATAAATTATTGCATAATGTGTAACTACAATTAGAAGAATGGTCATGTAAATCAATAAAGAATATAAATTTGGTTTGCTTTTGAAACAAGAAATAATTTAAGTTTTCAAACTGCAAACTAACATATTTCTATCACAACTGTCTTGAAATTCTTTGCAACCAACTTTTGTTAGTTTTCGTAATCTTTCATTCAATAAATGTCCTTTTTGTCCCATCTATTCCAATAGTATGTTTTGTTTGGATGACAAGTTTCACTTCAAACCGCATATTATAATATTTTATTTTTGTAGTGAATACTGTTTTCCGTATAGTATATTCTCGTTCCGAAAAACTATAGTGGTTTTGCATAGGTATTCCAATAACCCCAGAATTCATACTCATGCTATGCTCACAAATTGAAATTACATGCTAATCATCCAAGTGCTTGCTTTGTTACATTGTTCAATTCATTCAAATTGCATAAATGCTTGCTTGCTGGCAAGGGGATATTTGTAAAGCTCTCACTCTCAACTTCAAACTGTTCTTGTCGTGTCGCTTCCCACGTCAGAATCACCACTAATTCCAGTACAAGTACTCCAAAACCGCAGGAAAACTCTCCGGAAAGTTCAGAATTTGTAACAAATCCCCAAATCATCTCATGCTTTCCTTGGTAAGTAAGACACGGAATATTTAGAAAAAGCCAAGCGGAATCGGATTTTGGAATATGGGATAACAAAATATTGAGATGCACCAGTAAATTCCAGTAAACATCTCGATCTAATGTCAAGTCCAAGCTGGTGTACTACACATCCGAAATCTTACCGGTGTGACTATAATAGACTCTCATTCTTCATAGCTACATTGATAAAGCAATGATACGCCGTTAGAAAGACCGTTGGCGGCGAAGCTGTTTCTTCGTATTTCATCATATCGTTAGGAATATCAATCAATCACCAAAGACTTGGTATTTGGCTAACAACCATTTAGCTTATTCTCCATTCAAGACTCTTGACCATCACTCTAGCTGCACACTGCATCCTAAATTCCGTTCTAGCTTTGAGAATTGTCAAAATCAAAATATCCTTAAAATTCAGTGAAAATTTTGAGTTTCACTTCAATCTCACGATTCCCTCAACGCCTATTTCCAACTGTTCAAACTCCAAACTCCTGAATTGCTCTTGACTATATACGTTTCAGATGATACATTTTTGGGCTCGTGGGGCAACTTAAGCAAATACCAGACGCTGGCAATCCGTCATCCAAGCACAACGAATGCCGTCAAATAACTCTTCGTCCTATACCGATATAATCTCGTACTTGTCCTTGAATCTTTATAAACCTTGTCTCAATACTATGTTTAAATGGTTTCCTCGCATCCACCCCATTGAAAACCCTATCATCCCTCCAAATCACCTCCAAACACAGCTCATGTCCTTATGGCTTCTCGTTTTGCCTGATATGCAGTTTTAACGCTGGCAAATGCCTTTTCAAAAAATGAAATCACTTTCCTTGGATTGTCAACTGTTTTCATTTTTCCAACTTCTTAACCTTTTACAGAAGATTAAAATGCATTTCTTTTTTCTAGAGTTTTACTTTCTTTTTCAGAATGGCAATTTGGTAATAAACTTGCAAGTTGCAACGTTATTATGCACCGGTAATAAACTGAACTGTATGTATTTATTTACTATTCAACAATAAATCGGGACCAAAATTAACAATACAAGTAATACGGATGACAGACTAAACTACACACCCGTCAGTATCACATAGTATCACATACAAGAACAACTGGATTTGGAGTTGCTACTTAAAAACCAGCAATAATACGATTATACTATAAATTAGCAACTGAAAAAATTGTTAATAAAAATCCTAATCAACTTACTAAACTAAATAGTAATTATTCCAACATCATTGCATTCTAAACTCTAAATTTTAATGTAATGCGTTATAGTTTTTGACAACAAGCCAATGTTGCGTGATCATTATCAAAGTAAGTTATACGAATTCAAATCAAACAATCAAACCGACTACATTTAATAAAACCACCAGTGTATTTAGCTTTCTTTGTCACGTATAGTTTTACAAATAAAAAGTTACAAATTATCACTTAAATCGTTAACTAGACAAACAATTGCAAAATAATTACCTCAGAAAAATCTTTAAATCATTTAACCTTATAACCTAAGCCACTTTCCAGTTTAGAATTCTTCCTATCTTCCTCAACCAATTCGTAGCTACCTTCCGTTTCCTTATCAAATCATCTTATTTTTTGGGGAATCCATCGTCACCTGTGTCCTTGATCGGGAATGGCCCTATTTCCAAACACATCGAAAAGCCAGTTTTACAACGCTTAACTATAAAGTCACAAACCCTGTCAAATTGGTTTTTAATCAATCAATCCTACAGTGTCTCAATCTTTCAAAAAGAACTTGACACAATTGTCCTTTCCCAAGATATTCACCAACCGTTTTAACAAGTTGACCTGTGACTTTTGCAGCTTTTTCGGCATGCACCTCCATGTTCTCAGCACCCCTTAACCTCCTTTACCTCCTCCAAGAGGACGACTGACGACTGGATCTTTCATTGCAGCAGGAAGTTATGGTTGCTCTGGTCATCTCCATTTCCGTCACACCTCCTCCCACCCTCACTTGATGATCCCAATCCCTTAGAAATTTCCTCCTCTGAAACAACATTGCGTCAAACTAGATGGTTCTGTGGCTGCTATGGAACTTGACAGTTTCCCAAAACAAATGTTAAGAGACAAGATGAAGCAATTAACTTACATTAGGTATAGATAGAAATCTTTTGGATTTTTGTAGTAGTTTTGTAAAATTCATAAATAACAAGTACTGTTACGTTTTTACGTTTATGTTGTTACAAAATTCAAAGTTTTAAAAATTTGGCGAAATTGCTTTAGTTTTTCATTGACTACTCGCCTTCTACGCGTCCAATTTTATTGGTCAAGGTGTCAAAATGATTGCAATGAGATGTGTAAAAATGTGTTGTTTCATTTTTTCAAATTTCAATTTCCAAGAAAAGTTATGTAAGATTTTGTAAAATCGGGACACTTTTTGTGAAACCTAATTTATAGAATACATTAGTTGGTATTTGCTGTGGTCAAGTACTTAGACGCTCGTGTAGGTCACTACATATATAGCATTTTTAGAGCTTTCTAATGTGTCCTTCATGAGTGCATACAAATGTCTGGACGAAGCTCCACCTGATTCTGAATATATGTAAGTCGACACAAGAAAATGCATTGACTTACAATTTTATGCATGGCGTCCTTGTTACTAGATATTTTTGACAACGGTTTTTTGTGATTGTTAGAGCATTAAATATTGTAGGTGGTCACCATTTTTAGAATTTCCAAAAATTACTACATGGTAAGTCACAGAACTTTCAATTAAAAAAATTCGTAAAACTTTCAGAATTTTTGACAAATCATTTTCTAAAAAACTGCAGATGCGTGGTCATGACGTCATATTGCCACAAATATGACCCCATACTATGACTAATTTATCAAAAAAGTTTCAGTCACCAACTCTTTACCCTTACGGAAAAACGGTTCAATAAGTCGATTGTTGATGCTAAAAATTCGAACCCTTGTAAATTCGTCATGGGGCAACTTGAGACATTGAAACTTGTTGTGGAGTATCTCCAACGTATGTGCGTTCATATTATGCAAAAACTTTTAAACTTCATATTATGAAAATACAAGAACTTTTAATTTTAGTGGTCCCCCATCACCCGTTCTTACTCAAAAGCTTTCATTTGTAAGTTTTGAAAATTTTCGCTTATTCCAAAATTGTGAAAAGAGTTTAGAACAAGGAAACTCATTCTGGCTACGGTGATTGAAAAAAGAAGCTACCGTGTCTCTTTAAGCCTATATTCTTGAAAATCGAAACGCGTGTGGGTGTTTTTGATATGAGCGCTTCTGAACATCATAATCTGAACAAACAGCTTATGCGTCAGAAATGGTAAAATGAAGATCTAAAGCAGCGTGTACTATTGACATTAAAACTTACAAGGTTACATTTACTGGGTTATTGACTATTGATTACTAATTCACTGCCAGTGGGAAAATAATAAAAGTCATGCATGCAGGGAGTGCTGGCTTTTCACGGATTTTCAGCAATCCATAAAACGCTTTCGCACGCATGCTTTCATTTGCGCTTTCAGGAATCGAGTGTGAAGAAAGTGTGAACGTGTATAAACTTGTTAATCTTGCTTTTAATGCACTCATTTACTTCGAAGTTTACTGAGGCAAGCCGGAATACTCGTAAAACGGTTATAACTTCGTCTTTAGATTTGTCTGATGCATCATTTGCTTGAGCTATCATTCAAGCATACGTGTTCGTCGTTTTTACAACAGTATACTCAAGAGAAATTACATCTCATTTATGATCATCAAAAGCAACCAACCTTGATCTGAATTTTTTAAAATTATATCAAAAATTGTGCTTTCCCATAGTGTTTAGCCGAAATACACAGTTTCAATTTGTAAAAAACTCTCTGTAAATTTGTAAGAACGGTTGTCTACTTTTACACTTAGAAACTTAAAAAGGACTTCTAAAATGAATATTTTGCTATTACGAATATTTGTTGTGCCACATAAAAACGCATTGATTTTGTCCGGGAAGAAACGCGTATTAGAGGGCATTTTGATAACAAACTTTAATTCTGTCTAGCTTTCAGTCATACACTATGATCATCATCAGGACACTAGGATAAACAATTAACATTATAAAGCATATAATAATACATATTTCTAATTCATTTTTAAGGACCAAATTACCTCTGATTTTGCTAGTATTTACATTTATATCATTATTGGAATTCTACTATAATACATTTCTTACTACTTTTTTACAATTTTGTATTACTCTATCTTTTATTTTTATTGTAAATTTCTTATTCAAAATACCTGTCTATATTTAAATAAACGGATTGTGTTGCAAGCTACATCATAAGAATTATTTATCATAGATTTTTATCATAATTCCCATAAGATGCAAAATAGAAAACAAGTTGTCAGTTTCCTGCCGGTTTTCGACAAAGCTTATCTATGTACTAAGTTTTAGTAAAAGATCAAAAAAAGAGAATAAAAGGAATTTTCACACATCAGTGCATGCATGCAAAATAGCATGGGTTCATTGTGTTCCAAGCAGGTTTGAAATGATGATTTCACTGTAAGTTTTTGTTTTTAACGTTACAAAAACAAAACAAATGTTATTATGTTTATTTTTAAAACGTTTCAAGACTGAAGCTTGATTGAAATAAGCGTAGTTTATTCATGGATTATGGTAAATTAGCAAATCTATGCATAAAAAGTGCAAACAATAGGCTTCTTGGACAAGTTCTTTAAAGTTTGAAATAAACAGCAGAATCCATAGATACTTACTAAACGTCTACTGCTTTAGTAGCGGTATAAATTATACATGTCTCTCTCCCGGCGTTTTTTCGTAAAGACAATTATCACAAGAAATCATTGGATGGTTTACTTTTAAACCAATGAAGCCCTGTGACTGACGGTATAGATAGAGTCTCGAATTCCGAAATTCGGAAATTCAGTTGTGAACAAAACACTCAAGTCAGACATTTTGAACTGTTTATTCATCTGGCAGTCTCAATACTGAAATATCTGATTCCTGAGGTGATATGTTCTAGCCTGCTTCGCTAATGCAGATCAAACACGAGGTCTTAGAATGCTGCATTCCTGCAACTAACAAGATTACAATGAATCGTACCAAACTCTAGAAATTTTTATTAAAAGCTTATCGGTCGTAGGAAAAAACTAATCTATTCTTAAAAAACCGTGTCCCAAAGGAATCCCAACGAAATAATCCCCATTTTTTTCCCAAACGAAAACTCATTTTTCACTATAATGGCTCTGACAGGAGCAACCAATTGATATTATAAAATTTATTGAGAGTTAAGTAAGAGGCTATGATCTTCTGCAGACGTTTTAGTTTACTGTATGTGCACTTATTACCGCCGGACTCGTATAAAATTGTGCCGGTGGAACAGCTTTGTGAGCTTCTCAGACTACATTTGAAGTACTACGGTGATTTTGATTTATGATTCAATTGGCACATAAAGCCACTACGAACTACAGGTTTTTACTTTTGAAATCTCAAATCTGCCCCTGATGCATTGATTGATTTGCTACTGTCGTAGATTTGCGTGACTTGGTAAAAACTGGAATAAGACTTGGTTGTGAATCACAACTTTTGTTTCGCAACCAACCTTAGGAAAAATGCAGTTTTCATTTGCTGAGCTGTGTAAAATTTTGAGTCAATAGTATAGTGAGTCATTATTAATGACCAGCAAAAACCATGATCTTATAATGAATATTTAGGGACATTGTATTTGGGTAAATTGCATGATTTGATTTACATTACTGTAATGTTGAATTTAGATACAAATTGGGGAAAAGTTCGTTGGGTATTTATACGCATTGGGGATTTCTTTGGTTGGGGTAAAAACACGTGGATTCTACCGTTGGTGATCCCTTCGTAAGACGTTAAAAACGTAGTTCCCTATCTAGGCTGACAATGTTGATTATCCGAAAAGTACAGGAAGGATAAATAAAAAAATCTTTTCGTTGGGGCAGGTTGTTAGAAATAAACGACGAAGAATAAGCAAAGTTACACAAAGCTTTTGAAATACTTACGTAACAAATATTAGCTTTTTAAGTTTAACATATTAAATAATTTGGTTACAACTTCGCCACATTTTTGGTTCGTGTTAACCTCACTACTACAGAAATAATTCCACCAGTGGAAAATACCATTATAACGTTTACTAATAATTTCATTAAAAATGCTTTTCTACTCCTGTAACATTTCTGCGAAGAATTTTTTCGCAAGCAGGATACGATGTTAAGGAAAACAGTAGAATCTTTCCAAAACAAGGCAAAGCTTGCGTGCTCCTTCTACTCTTTTCTCGGTTCGTGCATTTTAAAAATTTATGAGCCAAAACCGTACAAGCTAAATGGGAATAAAACCCTAGAATGAAAGTGAAAGCTACACTGACACATATTACAATAAAAAATCGATATAAAGCATCGCAATAAAAACCGTTACGAGGTCAATGTCAGGAAAAGCGAAAGTTATTTTTCTCGTTTCAGGATTTCAGCACACTGGATGAGAAATTCAATAAATCATCATCATTTCATGCTATTTATGCCTTCAAGATATGGCAAAAAATGCTGGACTGCTGTTGCGTAAAACTCATTGCAGAGTAATTTTCCATTAAATACATTTTTTTTTACAAGGTCAGCATTCTTCAGGCCAGGTAAGAACATCAATAAAAACTTTTCCATTCATTCAGTTTTTGTTGCTATTCCTTGATACTTCTCAGGCCAGCTTTCACTTAAAAACGTTTCAATTTGACTTTTCTTATGAAGTACATATTTTATTGAATTTAAATTCAGCAAAGATTTGGTTGCGGAGATTGAAGTAAAGTCATTTACAACTTTTAAGTAAATGTTAAAGTTGGAAGGATAATTCAGCTGACAAAAATTCCAGACTGGGCAGAGTAGCGTTTCACCACCACTGCCACCGTCGTCTCGACCACTTGAACCCACTGAGGCTGTAACTTCCGAGATTAATAGATTTGTCAGCGTTAGTGCTAAAAATATATTGAGTGCAAGAGGAGGATAAGGAGAATGCTTTAGTCAGGAATAGCAAAACAATGAAAGGTTTGGACAAGGTGGAGAAAAAATGCTCTATACAATTGAATTGATAGCCAGTGGTGTTTTGTGCAGGATTGCTTTGACTTTGCTGGATTGTTTGCTTGCTAGAATATATTATGTTAGAAAGAAAGTTTGATGTAGCACCAATGAGTACCCATCATTTGGAGTGTGCACTGTAGATTACTGGTTTGACTACATTGATAAAGTTGTTATCGTTATATGTCTTAGCTAATGCTGCTACAGAATTGTTTTCTCATCCGAACATGGTTGATAAGCACGTCTCCTCCTTTCATAACAAAAAGGTTCAACCAGAAATCATGAACTTTATGATCTTAAGTCTCGTCCGTTCCACTTTCAAACGGACTATTAAGTTTGGTTTCGTCGCCGGATACTTTGCAGGATCCTAAACCCAATTAATATATAGACGCATTCCATTACTGGAATTTGGAGACTTACTGGTAAATCCAGCAATCGTGAAACCCACATGCAAAGTCGTTTTCCGCCGAAAGTTGTGAATCCGTGTGAATTTCACAAGTAATCGTTAATGGTCTAGTTAGATCGTCACCATTTAGTATTGAGTATCTTTCATATGTATTACACATATTGTATGCCACAAGCTTGCCAATTTGCATTCCCGTAATAGATTGATATTGTTTGTCCCAAAACCGGTTTCTGCAATCTGATCTTCATGGCCATGATTTTGTTCAAAATAGGCATTTATATTGGGTACAATTTCCAGATTTTTACATGTGAATGAATGCAGTTTTGGAAAGTTGCTCAAGACTTTCGTGGTCATTTTTTGCTTCAAATTTGTACTCTGAAAACGGATAGGGATTTGTGGGCCATTGTGTGACGCAATGAGTTATGATCGCGCACGTTATCGACAGCGGAACAGTAAGTTTTGCACACTAGCCGAAGTGGTAAAGTGTGAAAATTTCCCAAAATTTGGAACCCTTTTCCACTTTGTATTTGGCTCACAAGACTTTTCACAGTTGGGGAAGTAAAAGGATTGTTCAGTTTCGTAGTGTCAGGTCTCAAAAATAGGGTAAGGCATTGGCAAATTCAAGAGCTACTTGTAGGTAGATTTATCACGTGTTTGGAAATGGAATGCCAAACCTTAAATGTTTGTTGAAGATATTTTTGGTAAAAATATATTATGCGAAAATTTTTAAAATTTTTACAAACTGTGTGCATTTTGGGAAATTTTGTTTGAGCAAGATGTTTTCTGAACTTGATTTAGCAAATAGCAATAGTAAATCAACAGGTGTGTGTTATTGGGCAATTCAAATGTAAAATCTGATAAACACCTGACAAACAAATTGCATCTGTCGGTCTTTTAAAGGTCACTCGTCCAATCCTGCGTGCTTTCGTGCCAGAATACTAAGACCCGGTTATACATGAACAACATCAGGTGTATTAAGTGATTTGGCAATAGCAAGGTATACCTTTATTATTTGTATTGCATATTTTATGCAAATATGCTGCTTTTAAATGAACAAACAAATTTTCCAATTCAATACTTTCTACAGGTTACATCTTTATTTTTGCGGTATTCCGGGGTAAAACCATATTATATAAAATTTAATGTATTGGTTTATTATTAAAAATCAGTACGAAACTTTGAGAAAAGGGTAACAAATTTTCTGATGACATATAAATTATAAGTACCCATTGAATTTCTCACCTGACAAGTTGTATTCCAATAAATCGTTATAGTTAGCGCCCTTATAAATTTATTAAAATAAATAACATAGCATATTCAATTGCAAATTCCACCTCTATGCTAATAAGTACGTTAGAACTATCATTTTACTCTATAATTCGGAAGAACAATTCTATTTAATTTTAAGCTTTTTTAGAGTTTACAACCGATAGTCTTCAATCTTCAATCTAAAATTTTAACAGGGTTAACCTAAGAGATCATCAGTCCAGTACAGATTTTCAATGAAAAATGAGTCATAACAAATTATTACACAATACAAAACTTCAGCCAAATTTCGCTTTACCTTAATCAGCATTTCATTCCATTACTCTTTTGTTTCTTAATATTTACCTTCACATTTTCCTGTTCATTTACACTCTCCTCAATACATTCTTCTATATCCAACAAAACCTGTCATACTATTTCAAACTAAACGCTTTCAACTTCTCCAGCTTCTGTTCAATCACCTCTTTTTCAGCCTTTACATCCATTCCCTCCATCCAACTCCTTCAATCTTTACATTTCTCAAAAATCTAATTTTTACCTCCTCTGTCCCCATCCTTCTACTCCATTATCCCCCATTTCAGCTTAAAACAACACGCTCCAAATTCATCCTTTCCCTCCTTTCCTTCTCCTTAAACCACTTTGCATTATTCGTCAGAATTTCCACTTCTTCCCACCTCTGCCATATTAGTCAATATGTAGTATTGACTCAATACCTATAGCCACGGGAGTATTATTGCTGGTGTTTCAAGGCATGGTTAAAACAGCTTAGACGTTTATGGGAAAATATTGCTCTGATCAGAAATTTTGTATAAGTATCCAATTTGATTGAAAATTTGTACAAAGTAGTTAATGCTACTGGTTAACTAACTGGCTGTAGAATCAAATAACACAAGCCGTATAACAAACTGGTGGTGTTAATGCACTTGTAATTATACAAGTGGGCAAAACACTGACAAGTGAACATTCTCATGTTGTTCGAAAACCTTGGGCTCAAACTCGCATCCTAATCTAACCACCTTCGAAATATTTTCTATTACAACGTTTTTACCACTTTAGGTGCAAAGTGTTTCAAGGATGCATGGAACGCACTAAGGTGTCCAACTGACTAAGGTGGTGACCATTGTAGCTTTGGCAAGATACTTCCAATCAAACATGTGCGGTGATTTGCTCACCCTTTCCAGTGTGCCTGGATAGAGATCACAAACGAGCACGTAATCCATTAAAGCGTGTAGTGGATTTTCACCTTTTTGGGAATGCAGGTACACTGCTGCTCCATACTGGATGATAAACACAATCTACCTGGTAGGCATACCTGGGCTCCAAAAACTGTGAGCTTTTCCTCCTCAGCATTTCCTCCAAGTAGTTTCATTTCTTTACACGAGTCTCGGCTTTTGTACAGGAAACTGCCACTGCCACAAGTTTCTCCAAAGCCAGTCTTAAGTCTTGGGGAAGTAGTCCCCAGCAACTCGTCAGTTTTAACCCTAAGAAACGCCACAAAACGGGAATCAACTGTCTGCCATCCTTATCCATAAATATCAAAATGCTGTACAGTTTCCAATAACAACCTTGTTCCTTCCTCTTTAGCCAGAATGCCAGCCAACAACAGCTCACCAAATAGACGAAGGACGGTAGCCAACTCGATAGAACAGGTTGTCCTTTATTCCAAGTAGTACGTTTCCCAGTGGTTCCAAAAGCTGTGGGAAGAAGTCTCTGTATCTTGTATGCATTTCGGAACACAATTGAGCCAAACTAAAGACCTCTCCAGACTTTAATTTCAGCACGCTAATCCGTCAACCACCCGCACCCCAATAATTTCACTGACGTACTTTGTCAAATTCAGGTTGCAAATATCCACTGTTTTTGCAGAGCAAGAGAATTCGCTAAATTGTCGCTATAAAATAGTCCAAATACTTCATATAAAATCCAAAAATCTCTCTAAAATCATAAAATTACTTATAAAAACCACCTACCAACTTTCTCATAAAAGAAATAAACTTTTTCAAATTGCAATACAGATTTCGAGCTTCACCAACCGCTCTAACTCGTCGTAGTGAACTCCCACATATCTTTGGTAACGCCTCCCTCCTCGTCACTAGCGTTCTACTCCTTGATCAACTGGGAGAGCACTGGGAACATTTAAAGAGATACTGGTTAAATTGTGAACGGTCATTATGTTGGTTTTACGGGAATTTTGGGAACTTAGTTGTCTTCCACAAATAAATTGGATCCCTATACTCCGATGTCCGAAAAGATGATATATTCTCAGAAAAGAGGATTTTTGGCTTCTCGGGTAAGATTATGGTTAATTTATAGTGGCATTAGAATTCTATATTATGCATTTTTGTGATGAGTAGAGAGTGAGTCAAGGCAGTGATGTTGAGTGGTCAGAGTCCGTAAAGCGTCTGTTCATTTATTTTCAAGCACAATAATAATCATCATTCATTCATCTTTTTTCAATATAATATAAAGGCGTACTGCCTACTAGCCATAATATCACTGACTATCTTACATTTCAGTGGTGTGTGTGCTCACTTTTTGTGTGTACTGTGATACTGCATGCAGTGCAAAGCTCTCTCTCTCTTTTGCTTGCATGTGCATGGTGCTCCTACTGCTGCAAATAGTTCAGCCTGTGAGCCTGCAGGTGCCCGGAAATTACAAAATGCAATCCTGAGATTCTGCAGGTGCCCGGAAATTACAAAATGCAATCCTGAGATTCTGCAGGTGCCCGAAAATTACAAAACGCATTCCTGAGATTCTGCAGGTGCCCGAAAATTACAAAACGCATTCCTGAGATTCTGCAGGTGCCCGAAAATTACAAAACGCATTCCTGAGATTCTGCAGTTGCCCAAAAATTACAAAAGGTATTCCTGAGATTCTGCAGCTGCCCCGAAAATTACAAAATGTATTCCTGAGATTCTGCAGCTGCCCCGAAAATTACAAAATGTATTCCTGAGATTCTGCAGCTGCCAAAAATTACAAAATGTATTCCTGAGATTCTGCAGCTGCCCAAAAGTTACAAAATATATTCCTGAGGTTCTGCAGGTGCCCGAAAATTATAATAGGCATTCCTGAGAATCTGCAGGTGCCTGAAAATTTCAAAATACATTCCTGAGGTTCTGCAGGTGCCAAAGTATACTGTAATTGGGGTTTATCTGAAAGGGTTAAATTTTAATCGAAATTTATCTGAAAAAGGTTAAATTTTAATCGAAATTTATCTGAAAAGGGTTAAATTTTAGTCGAAATTTATCTGAAAAGGGTTAAATTTTAATCCGGGTTTATCTGAAAGGGTTAAATTTATCTGAAAGGGGGTTAAACTTTAATCGAAATTTATCTGAAAAGGGTTAAATTTTAATCCGGGTTTATCTGAAAGGGTTAAATTTTAACCAAAATTTATCTGAAAGGGGGTTAAATTTTAATCGGGGTTTATCTGAAAGGTGTTAAATTTTAATCGGGGTTTATCTGAAATGGGTTAAGTTTTAGTTGGGATTTATCTGAGAGTAGTTAAAATTTAGTTGGGATTTTTCTGAGAGGGGTAGAGCTTTAAATGGGGTTTATCTGAAAGGGGTTAAGTTTTAATTGGGAGTTATCTGAGAGGGGTTAAATTTTAATTGGGATTTATTTTTAAGGCAGTGGGATGGAACTTTTTTTGTGTAATGCGATGGCTGCAAAGCAACGATCTCTTTCTCTCCTTCCTTGCAAGTGAATGACAGGAAATTCGAATGAATTAGCTGATGCCTCTGTGCTGTGTAATCATTGAAAGGTCCCTTGGATTGAATGTTGGTTTAACGGGCTTATCAGTCATTATACTAGCGTATTATATGTGGGCGAAGCCACACGGGCCGGCTAGTATTATAACAACAGAACGAGTGTGTGTGCGTGTGAGGTTGCTAGCCTGACTGAGTTGTTACCACTACATAACGGTAACTCTGCTCACTACCTGTGTACCGCTTCACTATATTCACAATAATACATGGTGTAAAATTATTCTAAAAGTGTGTCAAATCCAGACAGACAGATGCCACAAACCAGGAGAATTTAAGTATGTTTTTGCTGCGCAGTTTGTGATAGACAAAAGGGAAACCCCATAGAACACACAAATCATTCACTAAAACTTTCATTATTTATCTTATCGGCTGACTTTTAATACAATTAATTACCTTCCAAAATGTCATTTGGTCTCTGTATCCTTCAAAACTCACCCAAACAAGACGTCTTAAATTCTTTGACTGCTTCAAGCTTCCAAAAATCATAAGCCAAGTCTACATTGCGCAGCCAAAAGAATCCAATCATTAACGGTTAATGATTAACTCAACCTATAACTACTTTGTATTTATCTTTAAATAGCTAATTTCTTCGTCTTATCATAATACCTGTTCAGGAAAAATAAGCAGTTTAGCCTTTTCCATATCCTCAAACCCTTGACCCCTCACCTCAACCCCATTCCCATGGTTCATTTTGTAACTTATAAGCTGACCGTTTCACGAATTTTAACTGCCTTACATTTTCTTAACTTGATAATCCTTAAAAATTAATTGGTAAATTAAGTAGCCAGTTTTCTGTCTGTTTTCCTGAGTTGCTGTGTTGTCTTTTCTTAATGCATCTTTTACCTGGTAATTTACCAAAATATCGGTGCATTCTTCAAGCTTTTTGTGACTTTAGTGAACGATAAATAGACGGACAATGAACAAAGACCAGTTGGCTTGTCTTATGCAAAAATGTAAATTAGTTAATTGCTAGGGATGCCCCGAGTACTACTCGGTACTCGGCCGAGTATTGGACATTTTTTAATACTCGGCCGAGTACCGAGTATCACTTTGAAAATAGCCGAGTACTATATACATAAACATGTATAAAAATATCGCTTTTAAACATGTTTAGCATGGTTGCATTGTGGATTATGAGAGCAAATGTACGAATTTAATCAAAATCTAAATTCTGAACTTTGGAACATTAAATTAAATTAAACCACTCGTCTTCTTTTAACAATGGCATTATAATAATGCCTAATTAATAATGTTAACAATGATAATTAACTTGGTTGATCCATAAGTAGACTCGTAGTACTTAATATTATATTTCATAATATACTGAAATGGCAACCTACAGTCTTAAATTTTCAAGCTTAACGAACCATCTTATTTCATCCTAGCAAACAACACGCCGGCGTGTTATTTGCTAGGTTTGGATTAATGGATTGAAGTTATCTTCAGGATTTGGATTGCATTTAAACTTAATTTTCATTCAAACCTCTACTAGCGAACTCCTTCAGTTTTCTTTCTTATTCTGGTGTCTACGACGAAGTATTCACCTGGTTTACAACAACGACGCCTGAAACACCAGAGGTTCTCAGTGACTCGGCAGTGCCATTGATTCTTGCCAGTCGCAGTAAGACTAGTTTCGACCAACTCACTGGGATCTGTAATAGACGAATAACGATTCTGCCATTGATGAAGCAAACGATATCGGTCATACATGGTCTGAGGAAGTGTTGCAAAATCCAACAACAATCTCAACAAAGGGTTTCAGATCCTCCTCTGGCGAATCTGTTTTTTGCCAAAAGTATTTTGCAAAAGTTTCTTGTTCTTCTGTGTAGCCAGATAAAGTAGCTCACTCTTCTGAGATTAATTTAAAACTAAGCATTAGTTAGCTGAGGCGTTTGGGATGTGAACAACATGCCGTCATGTTGTTCACATCTCGTAATAGTATATCATGATTAATGCGTACTATATTTTTTAGTTACTGTAAATGTCCCATATTTCAAGAGTATAATCACATCGCTCACAGCGTAGATCATCATGTGTGTCAACGGTCGACGTCGCCAATCTCTGAATGTACCGAATTTAACCGGGAAAAGCTTCGCCGAAAAGCAATTTCTGACATACAAAATTGAATTCAGTTTCACCAGTAACATGCTGCTAATATAATTTCTGAAGGTCCAAAATCCCGGTATCATGAATGCCAAAATACTTTTGTAGCTGCTTCATATCACTTCCGCTTTCGAACATCAATTTGAGAACAGAATTGCTTTCCATGACGGATTTGATGTACTTTACTATCTGAATAAAGCAGCCAAAAGGATCAATCAAGAACTCAGCCTTTCGGCAAGCAATCTGCAACAATGCTGTCATTCCTGAAGTTTTCCAAAAACATTCGTAGTGATTTAAATTTCAACTTCAAATTCACCTGAATTCAAGGATAAGAACAAAATAACTTACACAACATGCCGGCATGTTTGCAAATTACATAAAAATGAGTGAGTCAGCCGAAAAGACAGTCTCGGTGCAATGACATCTCAAATCAAATCAAAGTTTGTTGCGTCCATATAGTATACTGAAATACCACGATAGACACCTGAAGGTTTGCCAAGTCTGGCTAACTTTCCCAAACGCTCAGTCATTTTGATCCACTGTTTCATTCAAAAATCCCGAGACACTAAACTCTTCAATGCGCCTCAAGCATTATTCGTCATACACGATGTAATAATTTATCATATCTTGGCGCAGGCAAATGTTAGTCTGCTTCTTTAACTGAAAGAATTCCGAAGTACCATTCCTGGGCTTTGTCTACCAATGGACGTTTCCTTTCGTGTTCCTTGTCCTTGTTCCGGTGCTGCTTCGAATTAGGATTCTAACCACAAAACGAAAACGTCAAAATTAAGAGTTTCTTTCTTTTCCCATTATGTTCATAATAATCAAGGCAAAAATACGAATAGATGATTGATGCATCTACCATTGATGATGTTGACTGAGCTAAGGAAGATGATTGCGGAGTAAAGTTTAACATGCCGACATGTTGAGCTTTACTCCCGGCTTCAGGTTCCCTTTTAGTGACCTTGCTGGTACTCATCTAAAACAATTTAAACTTTAATTTAATGCAAAAAACAAATCAAACACTGCTATATTTCTTACATTATTCCAACCATCTTATTTGAAACGTGTACCGAGCAAAGATGGTGCTGGGTACACACGAATAGGAACAATGAAAAACGAAATGCTTTTAACAATGAATCACAGATTTTCTCCAGACGTTTATGAGAAGAATCAGTACTTTACATTTGCAACGCTTGATCCTTGGTAGAAATAGGCTTTTTGAGTACCTGATGTGCAGTTGATTGTTAAACAAGCCTTTATTGAATCGATGATGGGTAGTTTCCAAACACCCGAACCTGACAGTCAAGTGCCAGGAAAAGATTTGTGTGAAATTCGTAATAGGGGCGAATGTTCTATTGATAATACTTCCATAGGCTCGAGTGCAGCTCCTGCTCAATCTGCTTGGTCGCAATTTGATATGATAATAGCTAAAACGCAGCGCTCTCCAAAAATCCAAATTGACCGTTGATTCACATAAAACAAAATTGCTGTTTTTACTGTCGAGCTGGATATGTATTTAGCTTATGACAATCTCCCTGTTTTTGCAGATTTCGAGTGGAAAGCTAATTAATTAAAACTAATATTGGGAAATTAGCTCAAAGGTGATTTGTTCATTCCACCCATTAGTGTTTACAGTGATAGACTGTTTTCCGAAGCAGGAAATGTTTATGAAACAAAGCCTAATTGTCTCAACCTGGAAAATGCCAGTGACATTGTGTTTTTGAAACACAATATGCGTCTTCTCAAGTATGATTATGAAATTGCCTGAGCATATTGTCAAATGGCACATTACATGCCGGCATGTAGTGTGCCGTTTGAAGTCACAATCAGAGATTTATGTTACGTTCTTGTAACCCGTAATTTGAATTGAATATTGATTGTATTAATCTTGTAATGTAATGGTAATTTGTAATTGAGGTCATGTGTTTTCAGGTTAGTTGAATGTTGAGATTTCAAATAAAATAAAATAAATATTAAATTTGAATTGATATTGCTGTTGATTATGGCGATCAACAAATTTTCCAGGAAGAATTATGATATTATAATTATACCGAGTACTCGGCCGAGTATTTGGGAAAATAAATAAGTACTTGGCCGAGCCCGAGTATTAAAAAATTGGTACTCGGGGCATCCCCATTAATTGCACGTTTAGCCCAAGTTTAGCTTATTTTAATAGTAGAAGCATAAACCACATAGTAGGGACTTCAAAACAATAATCTGCATTTAAATATACATACCTATACATATTATACAAAAATAAAATTTGAGTCTTCACCTTAGGTCGTACAGAAAGTAGTTAATCACTTTTACAGCAACTTTTGAAGTACACTACAATCGTGAGAATATGCAAACACATATTCATTGTACATTTTTGATTGCAACTGATAATGGAAAGACCATTGTTTTTTAGAATTTTAGCAATGATACAAATACTGTTTCAATTTAGTGTAATGTTTAGTTTAGAATGCTTCCATAAAACTCAAAGAAAAAATGAAAATATGCGATTATGTTAAACAAATATAAATGAGGTAAGAATTTGATTGCTGCATCGTTTAATTTTCTAATGTACAATTGATGACTAGGTGACATCTAGGGTGCGATGTAATGTAGGTAAGTTGTGAAAATATTGATGTTTTTGTGTGGCGGAGTTGACACGTGAATTCACAAGTCGTGAATTTTGCAGCAGAGGTTCATAAGGAGAAACGTGCGCTGGAGAAATCCGGAAGTGGAAAAGGAGGGATAGGTGGTATGGTGGTGATAAAGGAAGAGAATGCGGAAAGTGGATAGGCTCCCGTGGAAACAGCGATTGATGCAGGTTCCCAGAAGGAATTGGTTCCATTGTTGGTGACGTTAGTATGCTTTTAGGCTTGGTGAGGTAGAAATTGTTTCAGGAGGTGAGGACAGAAGAGGTAAAATCTGAGGGCTTTTTTGATGTCACTGTGATGTTGAATGCTTTTCAAAAATTTTGGATGAGTGGTACAAAATACAAGGTATCTATGTAATGCGTTTGGTGTCAATAAAACTTGAACCTCTACAGCATAGGATAGACCAGCTACGTTTTGGGTTTTGGGGTAACGCGACATTTCCAGCGACCCATCACTAGCAGTTTGAAACAGTTGAAAGGTTCGCTTATTTGGAAACATGGTAAACATGGTAAACATGGTAAACATGGCAACATGGCGGATATATGGTGTGATGACCAGTAGTGGATGTTGGTCCCGTTTTAAAACTAGAAGACGAAATAGCCTTATTGCAACAGGTTACGTATTTCTTGGCTAATCTCTAGTAAACTTAAGATAAAGTAGCGACTCCAAGTCGTGGGAAACAAAGACGCAAAAGATCCATACGCTGACGTGGTAAGGAAAATTAAGTACTTTGACAATTCTAACTTGCACCTCCGCCGTTTGCTTTTGAAGTTGCCCACGAATTCAAAAGTTTTGCCTTGTTGGTTAATCTTCGATTAACGCAGTTTTCCAAATTGCTACGATAAGCATAAGCACCACAGTCAAGACGGGGAGTTTCAAAGGAAGAAGAGTACGGATTAAATAAATATGGAATGTTATCCTCTTTCACAAAAGCTCCAGGTTATCCTCACTTAATTCAGAAGGTTAAGCGTCACCTGTAACCAGTTTAGGAGTAAGTTTATTTTCTTGCAATAGCTCTTCTGCTTTCTCATTGTCTTATCGAAGCTTGAACTTTCTTTGTCACCTTTTTCTGAATCTGATCAAGATCATCACAATCCAGCGAACTGTTTAAGTTGCCACCACTGCTATTATGCACCGAGTCGCCATTGCTTTTAACAATGTCCCTGTATTTCCCTAAACGTCATCTTCCTTGATCTCCGCGTTTAACAGTCCGTTTTGTTCCTCGAAAATATAACTACATAGCCAAATCCTGCAGCTATTGATAAAACTGTCTAGCCTTCCTATCCTCAAGCCATGCCTCTTCTCCTCCTTCTTCATCCCCCACTTTGGTATATCTTTCCTGTCTCTCTTGCGTTCCATTGTCTTATCGACAGCAAGAAAACCAACATCAAAACCAAATATACAATAAAAGCTCTAACATTTTTCACTCAAATTCTTGTCATCTTCCTCATCTCCATATTCTTGTACATTGATTTTGAAACAAAGTGCGTTTCCTTTGTTTCTTTCATCCTCCTTATTTCCCTCCCAAAGCCACCTTCCACTTCGCAGGACTCTTTTTTACACCTGAAGCTGACGTCATTCCATCTAACTCTAAAAGGGTCTCATCGGCCACCGAGGAAAAGTTTTTTGACGATTTCTATGTTTTTCACTGAAAAAAATATTTGCAAAGTTGAACTTTGTAAATGCCAAACAAATTTCATGCATAATTGAACTGTGACCGATAGAATCTGGGAATACCTTTTATTAATTTTGCATTCAATGCCCCAAATCTTTTGTATAAGCAAGCTTACATACACACATAATAAGCTTTCTACACCGTTGTTGCAAAGCCCACATAAAAGCACTTTTGGCGAAATACTTCATAAAATATTAAACTTCGAACCTGGAAAGTACTCAAGATTGTCAAAGTTATTGTTTTTTCTCCTTATTAGTATATTTGTCGTTGCATTTATTACTTCTCATAGGAAAAAAACATTTTTACGACGTCTGGCTTTGCTAATAAGGCATACTAAAGCTTCCATAATGTTTGTGTAAAAACAGGCAAGGCTTCCGTACAAAGCTTACATAAAATATGAAGCGTTAAGTGACGCCCGTGCCAGCCCGTGATCGTCACGGGAGCCGGGACCTGTAGGGGGCCGTACAATTTTTCAAGATCGATACAAAAGAAGAAAAAAAAGATACAGGAAAATGCATCCCAGTAATTACGTTGTTACTACGGATGAAGAAGTGCAAGCCTGTATACATTACATAAGATAAAGTTTATTGGCATTTTCTCGAAGATTCCATAAAATGTATGATTTACTTTATCTAACATGATATAACAATCAATAATATCAAGGAAATGCAAAGCCCAATCGTTAAATAAATATGTTGATTTGTGCTGGCTGTAATAAATTGGGGTTTTCGAACAATTGTACAAATCATGAAGTTTTTTAAAATTATAGCGCGATCAAATTTTTTTTACTGTTTAATCAGTAAGTCACGCTAAATATTTAAATATGGAATTACTTAAATGCTAAAAGTTTTTGTTGTAATAAGGAGAAAGCCTCCGCTTTATTCAGCTATTGGATATAGAACAGCTGTCTGTAAAAACAACTCATATTGTGTTACATAGACCTTAAAACAGAAATAATTTTAACCAACCAGAAGAGCAAAGAATCTTACCGGAAATTTAATACCTATCAAACCTTTTAATCACAGCATTTGCTACTTGAATTAGGATGGATATTTTCAACAGCATTTTTGACTGCGAATTATAAAACCACTCAGATTTCGCTGGTACGTTTTGTGAACCAATTCTTATAAATTTAGTTCAACGTTTTGCAGAAACAAAAGAATCCCACTTGTAACATTTATAAGAATATATAAAGCCATTTTCCATCATTCACTAACCCGGTCTCATTTCACAGTTATCTGTATGCACAGCAGAAAATATTTACACCAGAAAATATTTTACTTGTCGTCATTTAGGTACGCATGACTTCATAAATATCCCACATTTATTATTACCTTTAATGCTTACGTTTGGCGGAACGTAAGCATTATTCAATATTAATTAAAGTATGTTATATTTAGCAATTCGTATTCGTTTCAAGTAAAATCAAAGAATTTTTACAAACAAAAACATAGGTATATTGCTTTCTATGTTAAATCTTACTGAAACTAACGTTAATCTGATTATCAGTGAATTTTTGAAGACAAAACTGCTACAGTATATGTCTAATGTAGACAGTGTACATACAATAACAAACCTTCTTCTGTAAACCTTATATCTTTTATACGTTTAGAAGTATTTAAAAGTTTGATATTTAGTCAGCTCTTCTACAAATATTTTTTAATTTTTAAACAATACTAGAATTTATGTTGCTAATTGTTACAAGATTATTTTTGGCATGAAAAAAATTTTCTTTTACACACAAGTATTTCCATGCAAGTATCCATGCAAATTAAGTGAAATACTGTCACATGCGGTTTAAACGAAAGAGATGTCGAACGGTAACAATGTCAAACCCATTTTGGTTAGGATTTTGGACTTGGTATGGTATTCAACCAGATTCCAATGTCAAAACTATTGCCAATAAATGCAAACTGCAAATAAACCATGTAAGAATGATGTCAGTATGAATTAGATGCTCCCTGAACTGAACTAGTAAAAGTAGTTTTCTGGAATAAACAGGGAAATATAAAAAATCAAAATTTATTTCACGGGGGCCGGGATTTTGCTCACTTAGCCACTGGAAATATAATACCTAGATCGAGCTCGTGGCCGTTATATCTCTCTTATATTACAGTTGGTATTTGGTTTGGAACACGAAAACGACAATTTTTTTTCGACGTTTCGTCTCCAGATATTAATTTTATAACAGCTCCATAACAGCACAATTAAGTTCTAAGATTCTCAAGAATAATCAGTGCTACATTTTACTATTGAAGTTACATGAAGTAAGTAGGTATTTTTTTATTTCTACCTGAAAAACAATTGTATAGTTTTAATATTACTTTGGGTTTGGTTATTTTTAGCTATTTAAGGATTCAACATGACTTCAAATAAGTCATCCTCAGACTGGAATCCTGTCTTAGGAATTGATATAGGCACCACCCTTGTGTCTGCCGGTGTCTACCGACATGGAAAGTTCGAGCAAATCCCAAACCATTACGGCAACTATCTAACGCCTAATTGTGTATCATTTTCCAATGGGATAGGCCGTATGATTGGTGAAGACTCTAAGGAGAACGAGACTATTAATCCAAGAAACACGTTTTACGGTAAGAAATCAGAATTTGTAATAGTCATAAAAATGGGGTATTAGTTAAAAATAGCAACATCTAAAATAATTATAGCCTAGTTTCTACCAATAATTGTTAAACTTTTCTTAAGACGAGTTCTGTTTTTTGAAGGTATAAAATCATTAATAGGAATCACAGTTCCTAGTGTAACTCCCACGTTTGCTTACCGCACAAAATCTAAAAAAGGAGGTCGATTTCCTAACTTACTTTGTGAGGTGGAAAGCGAAAAGGAAATGCAATCACCCGAAGTGTTGGTTGAGGGGGTTGAGCTTCTGTCTATCGTATTAGAATCAATCAAACAAGCCGCAGAGGAGTACTTGGGAATTCGTGTCAATAAAGCGGTTATAACTGTGCCCGCTTATTTTCGATATTTCCAGCGACAATTAGTTGTTGAGGCTGGAACACTTGCAGGATTCTATGTCAGTAATATTCTAAGCGAACCAGAAGCGGCGGCCTTGGCATATTCATTTAGAAACCCGTTGGTCGAGGTAAGTATTTTACAACATCAGAATTAACTGCTTTGGTAATTAGTAATACAGTTGCTGTATTTTAGGGTCAAAAGAAAAAGTTGATGATTGTCGACATTGGTGGAGGTGGTATTAGCACTTCTGTTGTTTCAATGATTGCTGACTTGGTGGAAGTCCGTGCCACTGCAGGAGTGGCTGGCTGTGGAGGAAATGAAATGGTTCAGCTATTGATGAACAATTTCGAGAATGAGTTCAAGAAAACTCATAACAAGAATCTCCGGAAGGATGTACGTTCTTTGGCAGTTCTCAGAGCATCTTGCGAGAGGGCAATAATAAAATTGTCCAATCCTTCTGAGGACGTAGTTTCCATCGATCAACTGTACGAGGGCATTTACTCTGATGGTTTAATTTCTCAAGCCAAATTTGGCATGATTATTAATGACCTTGTTCGGGGTAATTTGGATCCAATACGGAAATGCTTGGACAAAGCAAGTTTGGATAAAAAAGAAATTGATAATATCATTGTAACTGGAAAATGTGGCCGCATTCTCAAAGTCAGAAAGCGGCTTATCGATTTTTTTAAAGGGCAAGAGGTCACCTTTGAGGAAGATTTGACGGTGAATGGGGCAGCCCTATTTTGCGAAATACCTAGGGGTATAGTATTTTTACCAGTAACCCCGTTTGCACTTGGCATTAAGGTTCAAGCAAGCATGAAATCCAATCCCGGCGATATTATCATTTTCATTCAAAGTTGTACCACCATTCCGACCAAGCATACTCGAACTCTACAAATGCCAGTTGAGAAAGATGGCTCAAAGTCTATTTCGGTGGAGATATTCGAGGAAGACCCAGAAATGACACGTCAATTTTTTTTGGGAAAAGCCAAATTGAGACACTTCAAAGTTGAAAGTAACGAGTATGGTGAAAATACGGTTGAGCTAACTGTCACATTTGAAGTTAGTATTAACAATGAGTTAAAGGTAGTTGTGTCCCAGGAGCAAACAGAAAAAAGCGTGATTTTGAATATCTCTGAAGAGATAGCACGGCTTCGGGAAACAGATGCGAAAATAGCGGAAGTGAGGAATACTAATACCAAGAAGTTCAGAAAGAAAATGCTCCAAATAGAACGGGTTTTGGCAAGGGATCAGTTAGAAGCCATTTGTAATGTGGTTTCAATGAAAATTAAAGATGAAGAAGGTAGCTGGAAGGAAAGGTTGTCTCAAGAAGTCCGTAAAGAGATACTGGACATGTGTGCACAAGTTAAGATGTGGCTGGATGAAAATGAGTTTGATGAAAAGCATGTTGTGGAGAAAAAATTGGAAGAAGTTAAAGTATTTTTCATGGAAAGAAATGCTGCTTTTCTTCTCGAGATTTAGAAGTTTCTTCGTATCTTCAGATATCTGATTTCAAAGCGTATAACAAAGTTTGTAACGACATTTTAAATTGGCAATCAATTAACTGACTACGACAGAAACTGACGTTTTCCCTATCACGAATTAGTTTGCCGGGAAAGCCAGATTTTTTAGGGGAAAGGTCAAACACCAGACTTTTCACTTATGATAACTGAAATTTCCCCGAAGAAACTTTGAAATATTTTGACGCGTAGGTAGAGGCTGCTTTCATTAATCAAATGAGTACTGTACATTCATGATTCATATGCTGCTAATTGAAATTGGTCTTTTATTTTCAATAAAACATATATAATAACTTTTATACGAATGAAATGTATTTTCATTCGTATTGATATGTAAATGGAGAAAACAGAAGCTGTTGGAGTATTTAATATGTAATAATATGTAATGTATCTATTTTGCTATAGTTTTACTACAGCTTTGATACTGAGATACTGGGTTTTCTAAGTAATGAAGTTGTACGTTTCTTCTTCTTTCGAAGCGAATGAGAAAATTCTGGAGTGAATAGTACATATTGATAGTTTTACAGATTCATGAATTCTCATTATATTAAAACTGTTCTCTAATAAATGCTAAATCAATTTTATATTAGAATAAATTAGAAATATAATATAATACATGTACTTACTTTTGCAGATTTTTTACCAAAATGCACAAATTTTATATGTTTGAGCTATTTCTGGCTAAATATGCATTTCTGAGTTACATGACTTGAACTAATAGTTGGAACACTAAATAGTTAAGCTGGTTTAGCATATAATTTGCTCTAAACATTTTGTTTTCAAGCGTTGTTTATAAGATCATTGACATGTTTGCCTTTTCCTCACTCAAAATGCTTAACTCCAAGGTTGCTTCAGATGGATAGTAAATAGAGTTTCCAAACTTGATTGTTGGGAGGAACTGCCTCCACGATGGGATTTGGTAAAAATTATTTGGTATTTAGTAAGATAATGTTTCTTAAATTCCTGAGTGATAGATTGGTCAGGTGCTTCAAGTTGTAACTTTGGTTATAAGGCTCTTTTCAAGCGGCTGGAACATGAGTGTCCTCCTGAGGATACTAGATGTCAATCACATAATGTCATTGCTAGAAATGGGACACAGTTCCAGGTTCCTGTAAAGTATCATAACATTAAGTTAGTGAAGCAGTAAACAACTTTTGAAAATCCCGTTGGAGGGCCATCTGCTATTTAAATCAACACAAGAAAAATACTTGGGGTTTTGTGGAAGTTTGAGTGCTGCCTTAGCACCGTAGGTCCTGGCAGGGCCAACTCGTCCATCTTTTGTGTGCCTACCTTCACCACTACCTCATCAACTGCTTCTGTTTTTGGAGATACTGCTTCCGGTGGAGCTGCAACAATTGGTCTGTTTGGTAATGCTACTCAGCAACAACGTAGATTCTTTGCTTTTCGCAATAGCAACACTACTTCCAGCTCATTCGGTGCTGGTTTTGGAGGTACTGCAACTGCTACGCAAACTACTACCCCTTCATTTGGATTTGGAAGTGGTTTTCAGTCCCAACTCTAACAACCCACCACGGGCACACCAGGATTTCAACGTTTCAACCTTAAACGGGGTATAATTTTCTATGACTTTGTAGGAGCGCAGGCGGTAGGCCTTTAGGATTTTTGCTTTTAAGTAATCAAGTAAACAATTACGGACATCCACAAAAATTTTGTGACAAAATTAAATACGAAATATCAAAGATGGGCATTAAACATTACGACTCAATATTGCAAAACGTTTAAATTGTCACACACTTTTCGCATCTTAAAATCATAGGAATATATTTGCATAATAAATTCAATCTGCAAACACAACCAGCTACTTGATAATGAAGTAAACTTGAATTGATAGGTGATGGTCCATCATGCACACCCATAGGTGATGGATGAAAGCACTTTTGCATTGGTATGGCAGTATTAGATCAATGTGCAAATGTAATCATAACTATCTTTTAATGTTAGGCGCCATCCACTAATGACGTCACTTTAAAAAGCCGATTTTTCGAGTGACCCATTGACCCCTGTCACTATTTTTTAACGTTACAGGATAGGGCACTTAACAAAGGCCGTCACTTTTTAACGATTGTGACCCACTGACCCTTTACAGTGACGTCATTAATGGACGACGCCTTATGTATAAATATCTAATCAGTCATTCCATATTATCTGTTGTTTTACTAGAAATATTTTGATTAAAATAAGTAATGAGTGACATAAAATTATTTACAAAATATACTGTAAAAGTTAAGTAGGTATATTGAAAATGAAGTGTTCCCTGCTTTTAGAGAACTGTTGTATCACGGTTCACAACAGGTAAGACCATACACGCGTTAATGCTGGTTAAAAATTGATGTTATACTCTATCTTCGAAAATGAGACCCGAGCATTTGTTTCCTTTTTAATTAGCCCTGTATATGTACTTTGAATTATTTCCATCGACTGAATGTCAATTAAGCACAAGTGAAAACGTTTTTTATTATTTAAAAGTTCAAAATCCGTAAATGTTGTACCAGAAGATCTAGGAATCAATAGAATGGATGTTCAAGCCGTTTGTACTTACTGTTTCCCCAAAAAGATTGCCTTTTGGTTGTATAAGTAATGTGTAAAATCTGAATTTCCAGTAACCCACAAAAATCTAAGGAAGGTGCATAATAAGTCAAGCAATCGCAATAACTCCATACTTTAGATTAGAGCAGAGTCTCAAGCACTTCTTAGTTCTTACAAACCTATTAAAATATTATGTTGCTTGTAATCCATAATACCAAATAATACCAAACCTACAAATTTTGACATCAAGTTGGATTTAATGTTTCATTGCAGGACAAGCCAGCAGATAAAAATAATTTTATTATGTTTGGGTTGGGACTCTTGAAACCATATTATTACATGCCCGTATTTGACTACAAGACAGGGTCAACTTTGTAAATAATATATTATAATTTATGGTTTTACAAATGAAGTTTTCAAAAATATCTGTTTACTTTGATAACTTTACGGTACCTTAGATAAAATCTTCCCTTGAGAAAAACAAAATTTTTGAATCCGGACGGAGAAAAATGCCCATGGATTCAAAAAAAAATGCCCCATTCTCTACGGTCTTCCAAAAAAACAAAATTTTTATTTAAAATGTGTATTGGTCACGTTATCATGGAGTGTCATCACAAAGTTAAAGGTTATCAAAAACTTAAGCTTCAACCAAAAAAGATTTGCACACAAAATTTCATGCAAATCAGTTTACGGAAATTGGGAAAGTGAAAATAAGAAAAGAAAATTTGTAATGAAATTCATGCTTGTATTTATTGGCGTCACGAAAAGGATTAGACGTAAGGGCTTTTGTATAAATAACTCTAAACTTAAAACCCACAAAATATAAAATAGGATACCTATTCATTATTTGGAAAACTTAATCTAAACTAAGAATTTAGGAAACTCGTATTCAATTGAAATGTCATTACTTTGGTAGATAGACAGTATGTAAGACCAGCATCTTTTATGGTTGGGAAGTATATCATCCATCCACTAGAAACCTGCACTGCGTGGTAAGCTCGTAAGTGCACTTTAACGCATTAACGCATTGAAAGTTTGATTGTATAAATAAAAGGAGGTTGAAGTTATTTGCAAAAATTAATGGTAGTTGTAAATATACTAGTTTTTATCTTCTTACCAGTATTAACATTTCATGGTAATAGTATCCTTAAAATCTTAGATTGTGCATATTATAGCGTTTTATATCCTTTTGATTTAGTTTTGTATGTAGTATGAATATTTAAATAATTTTTAACTATATTTTGAGCAAAAGATGCTATTTTCGACAGTCAGCAGCAAGGTTGGTTTTCCAGAATACATTTGCATTTGCAAAAAAATTTCAAAAATAAATTAATAGAAATCTCGTCTTTATAAATATATTGGAATAATATGAACCATTAAGGTAAGTTAATATTCATTTAACCTTGCATCTTGTATATCAAACCAAACTCTTTGAAATACCTGGTGTTGTTTGTGCATCAATTTATTTTGGTTCCCTTTTAATGACTAAATACAAACGTAAGAATTAGTACAAATTTAAATGAATTTCTAATATGAAGCTCTATTTTGCTATAATATTGTATTTTTATGTAGTTGTTTTTGTCAACGTAAGTCGGTTTTATGAAAAAACAAAAACGCTGTAGTTCAACACACACTCCAGTTTATAGGACAATGTAATAGTTCAAAAAATAAGGTAAACATTTCTGCTAATTTAACAAAATTTAATGACCCCACCTGGTTACCACAATTGGCAAAAACAGAAAGGTAATTTTATGTACACTTACTACAAAGTTAAAAATGTACTTGTAATTACACACAGGATTGAAGTAATCAGCTATATCCTTATAATATTCTCTTGTCGGTGAAAATGTAGTGGACAAGCTCCAGCAAATCAGTTTTGTGTTTAGAGCAGGGATGAGCATCGAACCTCCCCACAATCAACTTTCCCCACTCGACTCGGTGGAACTCATTCCCCACATCCACCGTCCACAATTTACTTACCAAATTTCCGATCCACATCCACTCCACTCCACCCAATTTCATTTCCACTCCACCCCACTGACCCCCACACCTATGAGTTTAATTATGTAGCTAGTTTTTTATTATTTATATTATGCTCTAGCTACAGCATGTCTCAAAAATGAGTAGTTATTTATCTTTATTATTCTTTAAAATTTATCTTTGATCTTAACAATTGGTTTATGAGTTTTGTGGCCTCTATACTTGCAGTAAAACATGTCAATATGTCCTGATCTGATGGACAGCGACGATGTATTAAGTTATGTGACCAAAAGTCAATCACAAATTTACTAAGTTAGAATTGGCTTGTAGTCAAATATTGAATTTGAATAGCGTAAAAGCAGGATTACTAACAGTTAAACTTGGGATATTTGTGTGCAATGTACACTTTCCATTTCATATGAACTGCAACGCTCAGTTTGAGAGATTTTGTAGAAAAATACGAACAAACTATAATAATTTTAGGACAAAGTTTACATCTAATTCTGTAGACTTATGTGCATTATTTTGCTAGTTCAAATTCCCTTTTTAGTTTCTTAATTTCCGATTTTCCTACACCAACCACCGGCTACTTTTCAGAAAATTTACTCCACCGTCCACACATCCACATCTCCAAGTGGAAATTTCTTCCCAATTCCACTCCACTCCACACCTTGTGTGGATTGTGGGAAGTGGACGAGTGGATGGTCCACTTCGGTGGATCTACAAGTGGGATGCTCATCCCTGGTTTAGAGGTTAAGTTAACGTTACACTAAGGTCCCAGATCTATATAACACCTCTGTCTATTGAACAATTGAAAAAATGTTGATCATTCGTACCAGTTCTTTAAAGAGTCTGTTATCAGGCATAATTTGGAATTATTAGAGTTTACTAATTAGTTATTTGTTTTACAACAGCAACCACAAAGCCAGGTGAACAAACCATCATCCAAAACCTTTACAGTTTGCTTAGTTTGCTATGAAATCTGAAATATAGATTTTACGGAGAGCTGGGAATTTATTATGCTAGTAGTGTCAGACTAGTAACAAAATCCGATTGTTAAAGTAACATGGATTACTTAGTACAAATAGAATGATTATTTTACCCAACCACAGCGCATACTAATGCAAGATAGTAGGTCGTGAAAATATCAGACGTTTGCAAAAGTTTTTCTCAAATTTTATTAGGAAGGTTTACGGATTTTCGTAATTTTACCATCTTTAGATGAGAGCATCATACCGTGCGTAGATGACAGCAGCGTTGTTTTCACATTGCTCTTACAAAAATTGATGCAAATGTCCTGTAAGGATGGTGCTGTAAAAATTCCTGTTGATCTTTAATGGTTATCAAGGAGGTCATCGTTAGTGGCATCTTTACAGAACTTTTCAAAAACGACGAAACTGAAACTAAAGAGGTACAAAATCGGTGGAAGATATAAATCTATATGCGAGGTGAGGATGTCTTTGTGTACCTTTACCTTTTCTAGAGAGGGAGAGAGATAACAAATTCTAGGCGTCACTAACCATATGAAACGACTTACAAAAGTTCATTGAAATCTATTCCTGTCTCTAAAAATCGTTCAAGGTATTGCATTCAGTTTTGAACAAAATTCAGCCTAGGCTCAAGGAGGTATTAGCCAAAGCTAGTGAGGCTGAATGAGTGCCGGAAATAAATGGTGGAACTATTTCGGATTTAAAAGTTTTGGCCAAGATGTTTGACTAGTAAAACAAAGCAAAAATACAAAATAAATGGTCATTACTGTATAACATATTTGAAAAAAATTCATTTCCAAAGTTTCTTCTCAAACATACACTAAAAACTACTTTATTTTATGAAAAATTATATGGTACGCAGTGAGATTGCTTTTGACTCGAAATGATGAACCAAAAACAAAGCATACCTTTGCGTATTTCGGTTGAAGGTCTCTATTACTGATGAATACTTGTTTGATAGTTGTTCTGCCCATTTTCATGATGAGAAGTTCGAAAAGGACAGGAAATGGAATCTCTGCATATTTTATTATAAATTTTCCATTCCTTTGTTAACTGAACGTTTTCAAACGTGTATTTTTGTAGTTCTTTGTCCACGTTCAGTATTTACCATTGTTATTGAAAAGATGATCATTGTAAAAGTTCAATATTATGAACTTTGGAATTTTGTGATGGCTACTTCCGGTAAAATGGTCAGGTTCGTTCCAACGTAAGTTGGACTTTGACAAACGTGCACATTTTCCTTTGCCTTCTTTGTGTGGAAAATGATAGTTTTCTTGTGAAACCGGAAACGGTTCGTTTTTGTCGCTTCATAAAAAATTCATCATGAAACGTTTTCTTTGTTAGTTGCCATTTTGTAATTTTCTTAGGTCGAACCCGAAGTAACCAGTTTAGTATAAAAAGAGGATGAAAATTGAAAATAGTTATGAGTCCTCTTGCGGCAACCGATCAAGAGAGTGTTAGTCCACAGACATTTAACAAAGCCACCATTACTTGTCTACTTTTTGGGAAATAATAAAGTTGAAGTTCCTCATATTTATTTGGAATCGTTTGCTATTTTATTTCCATCGTCTGGAATAGTTGACCCAGTCATTTACTTGACATTTTGGGGTTCCAGAATTGTCCCACTTCTGTGGGTGGTCCTTCGGAAGCATTTTTACCTCTTATGTTCCCAGACGCTTGATAAGCCTTGATAACGTTTTCTGAGTTGTCGAAGGTGGAAACAATAGTGATGCAAAAACAAATATACAAAAAATATGAAGCCAAAATAGACAAATTCAAAAGCGTTCATAAGAAGCTAGAGGAAATGAAAAAGCATAAGGGAATTTCCGATTTAGTGAACAAATTGAAAACGCTTGAAAAGGAATTTGACTCTGGTTCCCGAAAACTGATCATGATGAAATGCAATGTAGGTTAATTTTTAAAATTCTAAATAAGGCTCAATATGAAGAAAGTAATGAGGAATGCAGCAAGTTTCTTGTATTTTTTAAGGTTGGAATAATTCCCGACAAGGAGGAACATTTACAACTTGCACAGAATTGCGACTTGCCCGTCACGAGAAAACTAGATTGAGATCCCAACTGTACATTGAAGAGAGAAAGCTTTTTTGATGCCTGGAAAAGAAAGCATGTTTTCTCTTAAACAAAGCCCATGAAATCCAAAAGCTTAATTCCCACTGGCCGCAGAGCAGTTACTTGATGCAACAGCAAGATTCTGAAATCCTCAAGCTTATTGTACACCCTAAGATTCCACAGGACGTTGATGGTGCTGAGAGAAAGATTAGGGCAATAAGACCAGTGATTTCCGCTTCTACTGAACTGAGCTTCCATCAGATTTAGAAGCCATCAGGAACAAAGTAAGCATATTGTAAGAAATCAGGTTGCATTTAAAATAAAAAACGATTAATGTGTGAATGTGTATTTGAGCCCATTATGGTATAAGTGCAAAAGAATATTCAACATTTGGTGATGGAAATCAAGTCCAAAGATTCAGATACAAGCCTAACGTTTGCCCGCCAGAAAGCCAACCAAAATAAGAAAATGGAACATCTAGAGGATCTTGAGAAAATGAGACGGGACATGCTGGAACAACAGAATATTATGCGAGAAAAACGAGAAATAAGAAAGCATCTGCTTCCCGATGGGATATTTGAGTAGTAAAGATTATAAGGAGGACGTGAAAACGATGAAGGTGAAAGCAGTAAAAGTACAAAACCATGAGGGCTGAGAGAGAGTAACACCACGGGCGTGTTGACACCTCAAAATTTTTTTCGCTTGAATTTTCAAAACTTTTATGTTGTTATATAGAATGAGTGTCCACAATACGGTTTGCCATGTTTCAGCTCCTCATGTTGTTCTAAGGCGTCTAGGCAAAGGTTTAAATTTTCCGTGTTCGAAAAATGGACATTTACTAATATCTCAGATTAGAAGCAAAATTGGCCAATGATGTTTTTGCGATAGTTAGGCACCGTGGTACCCGTTCTTCAGATGCAACTATAAGCGCTGACCAATTTTTGAATTTTTGCAAAAAATATTTTTTTCAAATTTTTGGGAGTTTTCAGAACTCAATTGAAAATTTTGTTTCTCTTCTTTGGTTATATGAGGTATTTTGATTGATGTCCATCTTAACATTTGTTTGCTCTGTTAAACGCAGAAACTTGCTTGTAAAAATATTGCAATTTACGGAAATTATGATGAAAAATGTAAATCATCAAGAATTTTTCTGGTAGTTTGGGGACACTTGCATACAAATAACTTCTGTACGGATAATTTGATTTCCCCATTGTTACGCTTGTTTGAAAGCCCAACTTTTACTCTACCAGATTGTATAGAAACATATCAACTTTGGATAGTTTTGATTGAGTTCAGTTATGGAAACCAAAAAATGCGCTGGTAACCAAAACGGGACATGCGGTAATTAACACCGCATAACTTTCCACACTAACAGAATTTTTATAAATTGGAGAAACACCCACTTTTATTTTTTTATGAGCAACAATTTAATACCACATTCACAAATTTCCAAAGGATATAATATTCTGAAAAAGTCGCCGACATTTTTCCTGGCTTCATAATATGAACTTTTAGAGAAAGCTGGAGGCTGGAAGAGGAATTTAGTCTAGTATATTTTTTCCTATGTGCGGGAGCGGGTGGAAAAGGAGCAATATGTTCATGACCAAAGCAAAGAAGGTAAAATGCGCTAAATGTACGAAATATCGGAGAAAAGTTGAGAACTACAAAAAAGGGTGAAAGCGAAGAAAGCTGAAGTGGAACCGCTGCCAAGAGATATCAGAGTTTCTTTTATCTGCCTTTTACTAACCGTTTCTATGGTCAATACTATAACATGCATTTTTATGGTGTAGGAATAATCGATGCAAAACATGAAATTAAAACGTTAGAACCATTGCAAGCAAGATATTGCATATTGAAAGATATGGTATTATGTCAAAGACTGTTTAGACCCACATCAGCATGGTTTTAGACCTTCCAGATCATGTGAAACCGCTATTGCTACTGTTACGCAAGACTTATATGAGATTTTAGATAAACGATCAGGGAAAGCTGAAGCTTTACTATTTGATTTTTTGAAAGCGTTCGACAGTATTTCACATGTCAAACTAATAGCTAAGCTTAAGTTCAAGTATAGTTATAGAATTCCACCTTTTATTATAAAAGTAATAATTAACTACTTTACTGATAGAACATTCACTATTAGAAATGGCTCATATACGTCTTTGTCATATGAAGTTAGATCAGGAATTCCGAGTGGAAGTATACTTGGTCCATTATTTTACTCTCTATATATCAATGACATGAGTGAAATTTTGTCACCTCAGTATTGCCTTTATGCCGATGACACAATAATTTATACTCAGTGTGCTAGTTTTGTAGAAGGCGCGGCTAAACTATCAAAAGAACTCGAGAAACTAGATAAATATTGTACAGAGAATGATTTAAAAATAAATATTAGCAAAACTAAATACATGACGTTCTACAAAGCACACGACTACAAATCTACACGTGAAGAAAAAGGTCCAGTACAACATCGCGGAGAAACTATAGAGCTAGTCAGTAGTTTTAAATACCTGGGTGTTCACTTAGACACAAATCTCTCATTTAAAACACACTGTGAGAATATTGAATCTAGACTTAATGCAGCTCTTGCAAAATTATATAGTATTAGGCGTATGATAAGTGAGGAATTCCTCAAAAGTATAATGCAGGCTTATGCTGTCAGTATTCTAGATTATGGTATCACCTTTTGGTCTACCAACAATATGGGATATGTTCTAAAATTTCAATCAAAATTAAACAGGTTTATTGTCTCATATTTCTATCCAGGTTTATGTAGAAACAAATATGTTAGCCTTAGAAATATTGATATCAATCCACTGTTATCTAGATTACAATTGTTAACTATTACGGAAAGAAGAACTGTAGCATTCTTAAAATTTGTATTTAAAAGAAGAAAATGTTTGGTAACTGGTTCAATTACTCTAATGAAAATGAAACTGGACAAGGTAGAATGAAAGTTGATGTGAAACCAAACTCAACCTTATTTAAGCAATCTTTGAAATGGAATTGTATTCAAATTTGGAATGATCATTGTAAAGAGTTAAATAAATTGATGCAAAAACCCTTATTAAATGAATGTAAAACCTTGATAGATATATTTAGCGAAGAATGTAAAGAATTAATGATTAGAAAACGAAAATCTGTATCGATTTAGATCGCTTTGTTAATATTTTATAATTTTCTTTTTGATTCGACTTCTGTATTATTGGCTAATAATTCTTTATGGAATTTGACAACCTCTGTGTATCAGACTGTAAAGACTGAAACTATTTAACACTTAAATAAAAGGACATTCTATTCTATTCTAACCATATTCAAAAGGGTTTAACAATGCATTTGGGTCTGAAATTTTGGAAATAATACGCAGATTTGAAATGGTGCAATACTCTTCCCAATAAACATTTCTGTCAAAATTTCTGCACTAAGACTGTCGATTTTGTGTCGAAATTGCTATATCAATCTAAAATTATTGAATATTCAGCAATCTGATATTCAAAATAATATATTGTTAATGCGATATGTAAACAACACGTAACCGCTAAGAAACTACTGACGCTACATTTTCACGATGCAGTGAAGATAGATCTATGTCACGACAACATCGTTTTATTGTCACAAAAACCA